>OX381718.1:54008120-54180764 GCA_947462335.1 Harmothoe impar
CTCGTACCATTCCGTCCATAAATAATAGTCCTCATATTCGCTTAGTTTGACATTTCTGACCCATTTTCTGAAGTAAACATATGTCCCTCTTAAGTCTTATCTAATTATGTTACCATCTTATCTAATTATGTTACCATTTTGGCCAGATTTGGCTGTATTAACGTACTTAAATGCACTATCCCTTTTGTTATCACCATAAAATGATAAATGAATGCAGGCCTGGTGAGTAATTCACCAAGATTGTGTTTAATCATCATGCCGGCCCTACGGCGTTGATTCACTCATGAAGGGTCGGCATGATGGTTGAATTCATACATTGACACATTATCTATATTTTGTTATCTTTAATTGATATTTAACCCTTACTGTTGGATATCTCCACAAGTTCAAGTTTTTTGTGTGTTTTTTTTTGTGTTTTTTTCAAATAATTTCTTACGTACCGTACACCTGGGCCGTGTCAGTGTCGGGTTAAACATTTTGTTATCTTTATGAAAATGTTGATTGGGGTGATGCACCAGCTCGCAGGCACAGCATCAGTGGATCAGACCGACCCTATGGGAGTGTATCAACCCAGTAGGGTCGGCATGATGCTTTAGGTTTAATGCAGCCCTGGAGACTGCAGTCTAGTCATAGAGCAATGTATGATAAGTGTTTGTACCGCATAGTGGCAGCACTGTGTAAGAATGCCAGGACTTTAGTACAACCAATGCACGACAGGTGGCCATACTGTAGATGTATTCCTGTTCTATTCCTGTGCATCCCGTCGATTCCGTAAAAGATCCAGGAGAGGATTCGAGAGGGGGGTAGGATTCCCCCCCCCCCCCCAAAAAAAAAAAAAAAAAAATACTAATGATTATAATAACAAACAAAAAATGGGAAAAATTACGATTTTCCTGAAGTAAGTGTTATCCTCCCTCACTTTCAGTGTGGTAGTTCTTTGGTGTTTAGTAGACCCCGGCCCCGCCCCATGCCCCATTTAATTTCTCGGGGTATTCATTCAGGATAATTCAAACTTGTACGTAATGGCCCTCTGAGAAGAGGCCGAAATAATTATGATTAGTAATAGTACGCCTACTCACACACAGACACATCTATAGAAATATAACATATTCACCTTTGATCTATATTAGATTGATAAGTACATTATCAGCGTTTCATCAATAGGAATAAAAATGGTGAAAACTCATCTTAAACTCAACGTGTCAGACTGGAGTGTTGATGGTGTCAAAGAAAGTAAAGTACATCGTTCCCTTGATTACCAAGTCTTCTCACCTCGTCAAAATTGCATTTGAAAAGCCGTGAAGTTTTTTTTTAATGTAAATTTTCTCACCTTGTCAATACTGAATACCCCACCTGTGTCACGGACACTTCCGCTTGATGTATCAGCATGCACATTCCTTACACCCCTGCCAATCTCCAGTGCAGAGGTAATCAAAACAAAACACTCAAGTAATATCACCTTTAAGTGTTTGTTGTGATTACCCGCTGCATAGGAGAATGACCCCGTGCTACTGCAGTCCCCCCACGGCTCTCACACCTCTTACACCTCTCACTGACCGCCGTTCACACCTCATCACACCCACCGTAGCGGCGGGAGGGGGGGTGCTGGGGGGTGAGCCTTAACCCTATGCTGGAGGTGTGAATGTGGCGGCAAGGTGTCAATAGCTGTCACTGGGAGGCTGTGAGTGGTGTCAATGGTGGCTGTGGCGCTGTCAGTGAGTGCCTGCCATGTGCTGTCACTACTGGGTGAGTCTTACCTATATAAGGGGAGGTAGACATGAACTACTCATCAAACCCACCTTGACTCCACAACAAGCATCTGAGTACCTTAACCTACTACTGGAACCACTCAGAGTAGGCCCTATACACCAGAGATAGGAACAGATACCAGAATCACCTATATCAGCAGTGTTACCTAAGAGTGTCAAGATGGCCATGGTTTCAGACAACCACCAGACTCCTACCACCAGACTTAGTCTGTCCCCCACATGCAGTCTGGAGCTAGACTTCCCTTGGCTCATGAGCTGTTCGACTCCCACCCTGCAGCCCCAGGCCCCACCTGCCGGAGCACCTCCCCAGAGCCTGGACAACATGCTCAATTTCACCAACTCCTGGTCTCCAGTAAAGGGTATAGAAACTGAGAGCTTTGCGGATACAACCACTAGAAGCAGTCCTTCCCGTGTGTATAGTTCTCGAGACGGATCTCCAGGGACCTCTCCAGGGTCCCAGCTTACCCAAGGCTCCAGTGGCTACTTCAGTCTTAACCTTTCAAGCAGTGGCTCTGACACTTCTAGCCCATCACCACAGCCACCTACTGGAGTGGTCTCTGCTGGGAAACCTACATCTGCTGCAGTCAAGCCTCATGCCACTTACATTGAGATGATCGCCAAAGCCTTGATTTCTGCTCCAGGGCAGAAGATGATTCTCCAGGACCTGTACGCCCACATCCAGCAGCACTACCCTTACTACCAGACCGCCTCGGGCACCTGGAAGAACTCAGTCCGCCACAACCTCTGTGTCAACGAGTGCTTCATGAAAGCCGGCCGCTCCAACTCCTCCAGGGGCTTCTACTGGAGCATCCACCCTGCCTGCACCGAGATGTTCTCCAGGGGGGACTTCAGTAGGATGAAGGCCAAGAGGCTGGCACAGAAGATGTACAAGTCCATCAGGGCGGCGGCTGAATCCTCCAGTACCTGTGCCTCTAAGTCAGTGCCTCCTCCAGGTGCTACTTATTCTGCTGCTCAGGTTCTGCCTGGAGGTACAGTTGGAGCTTACAGTGCAATGTCTACTGTGCCCACTGCTTACCCTTATGCCCCATCTGCCAGCATCTACACACCCAGGGTACCAGTGGTCAGCAACAGTGGCACCCAGGGTCATCTCCAGCAAACCAGCCAAAGTAGCAGCTTCAGCAACTATGGAATGGTTCCCAGCAGTATGGCCAATACCTCCTCCAGGGTCCCTGTTAGTGCTCCTCACTACTACCCTGCCTACAGTGGATACTTCAGCAGCCAAGGTGGATACCCTACCAGTGTCTACCCCTCCTCCTCCAGCAGCCACCCTGCCACTGGAGGTACAGCTAGGCCCACCTATAACCACTCCAGCACCTACAACAGCTACTATAGCCAGGGGACAGCAACGCCAACTTACCAGATGACAGTACCAAGATTCTTGTGAAAACTGACTCTTAGAAATATTTAGATGTTGAGATAGAAGAGACATTATTATAACTAAGTGCACAGACTTTAAATAGTATAGTGTTGATATTTTTTCTACTCGTAAATAAGTTGGCTTGTATTCTATATGAATGCCTCTTCCACTTTTGTTATTGCTCCTTATCATTTGTTTTCAGTGTTCTATTGAACTTTTCAGCCCTTGTGGACTTGTTTGATACTATTTTGATGCTGGGTTTCCTCACATTAAGACACATGGTACTACTATTTAAGATTGTTCTCATTAAACTATTGTCATATAAGTTATTCATTGTACAAAACCATTGTCATCACTTCATATATTTATTCTGTTGTTGTCAAAATAAAAACTGACATTATTAACATATTTTTTGTGTTTTTATCATTACTTTTGACATTATTGTTTTCTAAACACTGGATTTCGAGTACATGTGATAGTAACTTATTAATGGTGCCATATTAAATTGTAATTAAGTCGGTCCATTTCTATGGTGTCATGTTAAAATATTAATTAAGTCGGTTCTCTTTCGATGGGCAGTGTCATGTGACCAGAAACACACCTCTGTCGGGGGCCTACACGGTTAGAAGTGTGTGCTGTAGGCATTTAGATAGGTTTGGGTTTCAACTCCAATACCTTAACCATAAATATACCATTAGGGGCAATAACACCAGTTTCTAAAACTCTGAAAGTTTTCAATAATTGGACGAGCTGTAGGACTAGAAAACGGTCTACCTCATTACACCAGATATGTACAAACTGTGAATAGAGAGCCCAAAAAGTCAGCCGTCTACACCGTCAACCTACAGTAGAGTCTACTGCCCATCTGCACTAAAACCGTAGTATATACTGTAAACCTACAGCAGAATATAATAGTACTGCCCATCTACACTAAAACCGTAGTATATACTGTAAACATACAGCAGAGTCTACTGCCCATCTACACTCAAACCATAGTACATGTATATATAATGTAAACATACAGCAGAGTCCACTGCCCATCTACACTAAAACCGTAGTACATGTATATATAATGTAAACATACAGCAGAGTCCACTGTCCAGCTTCGTGCACTTATAACAATTGCTACCCAACCAAAGAAGAGACTCAAAGAAGAGGCTACGACTGGAGCGACCGAAACATGAAAAGTACCGCAGAGGTCCATTGTACCGTGGGGCAATGATGTGGGAAGACCTAAGTGTGAAGGACCAATCAATCGAGAATATTCACAACTTCAAAACTCGACTGAAAAACATTGTAAAATGAGGGACTTTAATTCGAATTTTTATGAACTTCAAGTTTGCTATCATGTTTTGATATGTATTATCGCATGCTCTAAACTTCAGTACACCTTGCTCTAAGAAGAAACTCCTCTTCATATGTGAATGCACCTAATGGGAAGACTGTATGGAATGGACAATAATATCAGTATAAATTGCTTGTTTCTATGCAACTGATATAAGCTGAGGACCTGATTTTATTATATAAATCCCAAGTGGCCCCCACGTATATATGCATGCTTACTACATGTTAAAGCGGCATAATCACCCAGCTTATCTGCCTCACAATTCTAGTACTGTTCTAGTCTACTATGTGGTAGCTGCGCGAGTGGTGGGACTGCCGCTTTAAAGTAAATAGTCTTGGGCTGTATAGTTATAGATTCTTACTGCACCAAAAAGAATGGCGTTGAAGGAGGCAGCATGACTAGCTGTGACTGCCACAAATCTGGACACTTTATATAGTGCTGCGTAACCCCACCTGAGAGCCGGGTGTATGCACTCTGATACTAGTATCAACACAAGGAGCCCCCCCCCCCCCCCCAAAAAAAAAAAAGAACTTAATATTTCATTGAATGAGGTATTTATTGTGTTATGTTTGTAAGTATTTTCCTCTGACCATACTGGAAGAACGTGTTCAACCTTTACATGATTTGTGATCAATAAACCTTTAAAAAAAACACACACAAAAACTTAGGGATAATGCTTATTAACTGATAAAGCGTCTCCTGTATTTGATCAATGTAACCATAAACACGACTTTATCAAAACTTTGTATGCAGGTGTTCATAAAATAATGAGGTTATGGTGCCTTATGCACAGTATTATAAAGGCAAGGTAGGTATCCAGACTATTATTCTAATATATCATGAATTTTAGAATATCAGATTCAGTTCAATTTCAATTCAGCTTGGTCTAGGGCTTTTACTCGGTCTCGGTTTCGGCCATGGAGGATTCCTCCTGTACAGCTTTCTCGCCAACAATAGAACTGTGTGTGAGGAACTTCTATTGATATTTGTATATGTCCTTTTCTCTTATGGGGTTTATTTTGTTGTTGTCTTTTATTGGGGGGGGGGGGGGGGCTTCAAGTACGTACCAAGTTGCCAATTGATGGGATCACATTTGAATATGGAAATATCAAAATATTAATTATCTCTATAAGAAGTATGTCATTGCACAGTTTTCATCTTTCATCCCCCACCCTACTCCCCGAAATAATGTAAAGTAAGAATGACTGTCTTCTTAGCTCCAACTTAGCAAACACTTGATAATAGCATTTGCCTGTAGAATGTTTTTGCTTAGCATATGAAAATTTTAAAATTGAAATTGAATATCTTATAACAAGAACAAATTTTACTTCATGGAAAAGTTTATTTGCTTAAGGACAAGTTGTAATTCCCCTTGCTTGAAATGTGTTAATTCACTCTTTATCGCTCATTCGGCCATCCACACCGCTTAAGCCTGTCGACGTAGATCAGTCCATCCGCACATGTATACTCAATCCCCTTCCCGAGTTGGTAGCAAGTGCAAAACTTTTTCTCGGAAACTGGGTGTGGGTAGTTTCCATCAGGCTTGCCTTTGCATGTGTCGGAGCAGGCTGTAATTTAATGGAAAATAATGTAAATAGAATGTGAACAACTATGAACGATGGGGTAACTGGAAATTATGGATGTCAGGGGATTTTAAATATTGGTAAACATGCTGATGATCAGGTAACATTTATTTTGTGTTTTTACAGTGATCATCCTTGATAGTCATTTTATAAATCGATATTTAATTCGTTGATATAAAATGGAATCATGTGGCCATAGCAACACTCATTTGGAAGGACATGAATATCATAATTCAAACAAAGTTCTTAATGAATCATTTTTACGACCTTTAGTCCAAATTTGCGTATTTTGTTCGACAAGTCACATATCATTGCAGGGAAAAGAGTTTTAGCATAAAACTACCCATCTGTCGCAGTGTATATCGAGGTCAGCAGCAAACTTATCTAGCCTATACCGTGCCTATGATTAAGTTCTGCCCATCTAACATGAATATACACTGTAAAAAGCTGGTGACATTTTTGTAGGTGTACAGCAGATTCTACTGTAGGTGTAAAGTTCTTTGTAGGTAAACAGTGGAATCGACTGCAAATTTACAATAGAATCTACTGTAAATCCGTTTTACAGTAGATTCCACTATAGATATAATGTAGAGTTTACTGTGTACCTACAATAACTATTTACAGTGTATATTTCCCTTTTGCTTGACCCCATGCTAGTGTCATAGTACTTACTTTTAGGAGCTTCAGTAGGGGGTCCGGTGTAGGCGGTGGTGGTGGGAGGGAGGGTAGTAGTCGGGGCGCCTGTGTAAGGGGTGGTGGGCTCAGTGGTGGTGGTGGGCCTAGAAAAGTTAAAAAAAACAATAGCATGTAGAAACATGAGCATGGCAATTAGATCTTTTTCTCCGCATGTAAAAAAAGGTCCAACTGGTATTCTTTTCCATTAAAGAAAGAGATCATAGAACTTAATTCATTTGAAGTTGAATTGTTATTGCATATTGAAAATCTGCAGGACCGAATGACATGTGGGATGAACATTTTTTGCAAAGACTGATTTTAAAATGCTTGTACTTACCCTGGTGATACAGAAGTAGGCCGGGTGTCACCCATGAGGTCGTTGATCTCCTGCAGTAGGTAGTTCTTCCCCTGTCCACAGTGGTTGTTGAAATCATCCAGATCCAAGGCCCAGACCATGAATCCACCATACCCATTACTCTTAACAAAATCCACCTGTGATGCAGGAACATAAACTCCATTATCAAACGTGTTACATGTTTTTTCACCAAGATTGATTATACACTGATATTCCTAGGCTCCCTATACGACCAATCTCTCAGTCACTATAGTACCTAACCTAGTTAGTCATTTTTTGGCTCCCTATACGACCAACCTAGGTAAGTTATCATTGCCAGGTTGGTCAGTACTGACCAACCCACCTTAGTATTTTAATGAACCTAGGTTAGCCACTACTGACTGACCCCTCTGTCATTTTTTTAATATAACTTTGCCATTGTGACTAACGCACATATGACCAACCTAGGATAGTCTGTACTGACTAGAGGGGTGCCTCCACCAACGACCGTCCATCCGTCCGTCTATGAAATCCGTCCAAAAAAGCAGGGATCTGGACGGATTTCATGGACGGATGGACAAAACCCACTTCCACCAAGGACCGTCAGTCCATTCCGTCCATCAATCCGTCCAGTTTTTGGGAATATCAAAATTATTTGATATTTCGTTCCGTCCATTTTTCTACAGAATCCGTCCATTTTCTGGTCATGTTGGCCCATCTGTGATGGACGGAATGGACGGATTGATGGACGGAATCCATCCAGTTTTTTGACCAAAAACTGGATGGATTGATGGACGGAATGGACGGACGGACCTTGGTGGAAGTGGGTTTTGTTTGTCCGTCCATCAAAGACATCCATTTCCCTGCTTCTTTGGATGGTTTTTATGGACGGACAGATGGATGGTCTTTGGTGGAGTCACCCCTTTACCCTTTCAACCTATGGCTTTTCAGTGTAATAGGAAGACATTGAGCTATTTGTGATCTAATGACTTGTTTTTGTAGTTGTCTCACTCGTTATGACCAGCACACACATGGGGACTTTTGGCAGTTTAGGCCTTACATTTCCATTAAGACTATGTGATTGCAATTAAACACATTTACAATTCCATATGGGGAAAAAAAGGATAATATTCATTACAACTGGTAATAAAATATATGGCCGAAATAGTAAAATTTGATAAAGCATAGAAAGGGTTATCAATAGTGTTGGTTTATACATTAAACAGTTGTGGCTTTGACAACAAGGTAAATTACAAAGAGAAGACATTAATAAAGTGGTGGGTACCTTGTGCTTGAGGCTCTCGGTGTCGTCGTATCCAACCCACTCACCGCCACCTCCCCATGGGGACTCTCCCCAGGCAAACGGCACCTGGCTCTCGGAATCATACTCACGCACGATCTTGTTACTCTTGAGCTTGTCACAGATCTGAGGTATGATGAAAAGATGATTTTGTTACTTCAGATATCTTGGTCTATCATCGACTCACTTGTGGTTTTGTGTCAAATTAACCGATTGTAAAATATGTTTGGAACAGTGCATAAAATGCTGTACCATAGAAGTTAATTTGAAAATGGCATTTAATTGTTTACTGTTTTCTTATTATTTCTCTGCTACAACCTAGCCCCTACCAGTCTACACCATGTATGTATGCCCCTGTGAGGCCCTTATCCTGCAAAATTGCCTTTATCCTACAAAAAAGATATATGTTTTAGTGTAGTGTCCCCTTTTTGAAGGATAAGGGCACTTTTTAATGTGATAAGGGCTAATGTTGAAGGATGAGGGCCAGACCGAAAGCCATTATACTACAAAGCTATACGTGTTTGAAGGATAAGGGGAATTTTGTAGGATAAGGGCCTAACAGCTCCTGCCTCGTGCACTCAAAAAGTAAACTCGTCTCCAAACTCTTCTAAGTGATTGGCATAAAATAAATGAGTCAAAAACTTGTCTAAGTGACAAGGAAGTCGGTCTTCTAGCTGGAGATAGAACACCCACTTGGCATGTGCCAGCCCAAAACCTGACATTTGCCAGCTCCAGATTCTATTTGTGGGATGGTAACCTGATAGGTTAGACAACTTTTGACTTGTTTATTTTATATATAAATGACAGTCACTTAGACGAGTCTGGAGACAAGTTTGCTTTTTCAGTGTGCCATCACATACCTCATAGTAGGCCCAGAAGCCCTTCTCGCGAGTCCACTGCCCTGCAGATGCAGCACCTTTGATCTTGTCTCCGAACTTGTGGTTGTTCTTGTCGGTCAATTCCAGAGAACGGCCATACAACGCCATTCCTACGGCCAGCTTCTGTTTTGGGGTTCCTCCGTTGATCCAAGTATCAACAGCCCATTTCTAAGTTGCATTATAGGTGAATGTTAAAAGTTAGTTTCACTGTTGCTGTGGAGCTGAATTTCAGTGTTCGGTCATGTGATAAACATGTTATACATTGTGCTAGTCATCGCATGTCAAAATGTCAAATTATCTATACAGGAATACTTATACAGTTGGTCAGAGGAATATCGGCTTCATTAGATTATACTTTATATCATATACAAATACAGGAATTAGTATGCCTAAATAATTACAAAACCCGCAGTGACAAAATCCTGGATTCGGCCCTGTTTACAATCATGTCTCTGGTACTAAATCAGGACAAGGTGTTAATGCCAAATGTTTCAGGTAAAATGGTAGAAAAGTCTAGGTAAAATGGTAGGAAAGTCTAATTGAAGAACATTTTTGTAAACCTAAAATTCACCCCAAAAAAGTGTAAAAATATTTGATAAAAACTCCAAAATTGCATAAAAAAAGCAGGGTCGGCCCTGTTTTGATAGGGTTGGTCGGGTGACAAACAAACCTTCTTTTTTTGGCCTAACACGATATGTCACAAGATGATACTAATTTGCTCTGTGTATATCTCACCATGTTGAGGGTGGCGTTGAGACCGCTCTCAGCAGCGCGTGAGTACAGAGGGGAGTTGTGGGCAGCCCACGTGTTCCAGGCACCGTTAAGGTCGTAACTCATCAGGTTGATGATATCCAGGGACCTGTAACAACATTCAAATCATAATCCCATGAGCAAATCAGTGCCTGGATTTTTACATTTACTAGTAAGTAAATGAAATTTGCTTGAAGGAAGACTGCATATTTAAAGCTGGGCCGTCAGGGAATAAGTTCAGCATTTTTCATACATAGACTAAAATAAGAGTTCCACCAGAGGGCAGCAGTGTTTGGACAGGGGACCATGAGCATTGACCAGCTACAACATATTCACCCTATCTTGTGACTGTAAGAGCTGAGCTCCCAGCCCTTAAGAGCCCTCTTGTGAATCAAAACTGAACTATATCCAAAAGTGCTTTTGGCCTCACTTCAACCACGACGGTCAAGCTTTAAGGCTAAAAGAAATGTTAGTTAAAATTTGAGTCAATGTCATTGTAGTTATGATCCTCCCAGGGCATTTACACAGCATTACTGAACTTAAAGCTGCTTAAAGTGTTCATTTGAGGTCTCCTTTAAGGCATCTTAAGTTTGCTTAAATGCAAACATTCATGCAGTGGATGTGACGTGTTAAAGGGGTCAAGATGGTGGAATATGTTCAGCAAAGTTTAGAAGTACAATTACCACATGAAGCACAGACTATACAAAACTGCATGGGGTTCTAAGATATATACGTCAATTAATTTAAGTCATGGTGATACTCACACCCCGATTTTGTCAATTTCGTATGCAGCCTCGATGGTGGCTTTTCCGGCTCCCACGGCGGCAGTCACCAGGAGTCTTGGGGTACTTGTCCCTGCAACTTCAGCGATAAAGGCCGCTTTGAGTTCCTGCAAAATGAGAATTGTGATTACATTTCTAACCTTACAAATCTGACACCACTACACCAGATTTTGCTGCAATGTTAATGTCAGCAATTGTGATTGTGATTGTCAGCTGTAAAGTGTAGGGCCGCGTAGAGCTATTCTGCTCACTTTGTCCTCATGATGCATCAATGCATCCCTGGCCAGTCTGTAGTGTAGTGATCATCTTCTTGAACGATGAACCCATCATATTGAAATAGCTTTCATTTAGATTGCACTCTCCAAAATATTCAACAGTTGCCAAATAACAGTGCATCCTTGTGCCTCTACATGAGGTAAAATTCGACACGTGCGACACGGCGACACGGCCCTTTTAAAATCCGACACGGATGGACACATGCATTCAAACAAGGCCCTAGTATATTCTATATACATAAAATTCGACATGATGATACGGCAGTTTCACTAAAATTCGACACGGCGACACGGTCAAAACTGTGGGTACCCATGTAGAGGCACATCCTTGATGGCAGGCATGCCTATGGAATTGATTGGAATACACTGCCATGGGAGTGTAGCTCTGTCCTCACAGACCACTGGCAGTTGATAACTCATGCCGTGTGGGAGATCTCATTATCAGCTGAGACAATGTAAAATCAGTAGCAATACAGCTGCAGTCACTGAGGCGCCTGTTTTATGTGTATTGGCCAATAGCCTATATAGGAGTTTGTATTGATGAAGAAAGTTTAGCGTCGCATTTAAGTGCCGTGTATTGAATAAGCACCGGTCTTGTATAAGCGCCAGGGGTATGAGGGTCTTGAAATTACTCTTAAGCACTAAAACTGGATCTTGAATAAGCCCCTGTCTTGTATAAGCGCCGGGGGTAAACACCCCTCAAAAGATTTAAGTGCCGGGGCGCTTAAACACGACGGTACAGTATTTCTATTCTCACTCACCTGACATAACAGAGTAAACCTCTGCTTATCCTCGGGTGGGCTGCCTCTGCTGCCGGGGTACTCGTAGTCCAAGTCCAGACCGTCAAACTTGTGTTTTCTCAGGAATGCTATCGAGGTGGAGACAAACTCGTCCCGATTTGCCTTAGAAGCCAACATGGCCGTCATCTTGGCGGTTCCAAAGTTCCACCCTCCCACAGCAAGAAGGATCTTAAGGTGGGGCCATTGCTTCTTCATATCTGTAGTTCGCTCGTACCTGAAATATTGATGATATATTAATACAGATTAGAACTGACCTGCTATTCATTCTATCACATGGCATCAAATGGTATGCTATGGTGTATTACACATCCTAACCATCAGATCTTTGCCAGGGTACTGTTGTGTCAAACCACAAATCCTATTGTTTGTGTCAAAAATGATATTTCAGTAACAGAACATTCAATTGACACTTTTTTTTAATTCTGTTTTCTATTAACTGGATCTCTGACACTCCAGAAACTCACTGAACTCCCTTGGAGATGTCAAGTTTTGGACTCTGAGGTCATTTCTATATATTTTCAGCTAATTCTAGTATCTTCATGTCTATGTAAAATGGCCTCTCTAGTGGGCTAGAGGGAGTGTCCTTAACAATGGGCTGGCCATTCAGCAGTGGTCAACTGAATATTTAACAATACATACATTCCCTTCATCCAGTCGGTTGATTCATCATTCCATTCATAAGGCTTGAGGCGGTTGCCTGACATGGTGGCAAAGGCGTAAACAACATGGCTGCACAGACCGCCGGGAATATTCTCCGGGTAGTACTTCATCCCTGCCCCACGGTACTGGGACCAGTTGGTGTAGTAACACACCCTCAGGTGGTCTAGGGGATAGATGACAATTTCATATGTTATTACAATGTCTTTCTTTTACATCACAAAAAAAACTGATGTATTAAGAGATATGTATGCTCAGTGTTTTATATTTCATAATCAATATAATAATATCAAATAAAAACCAAATTAAATCAAGAATCTGGGTCTTTTGGGACTGATATATTAGCTATTAATGACCCTACCGGACCAATATTATCCCCTAGCCAGTAAACCCCAACTGCTTTCATATACACTCTAAGAAATGTGTGCTGCATTTAGAACGTAACGCATTTCTCTCTCAACTCACTTACACATTTTTTAAATCAACACTTTTGGCAATAACGTGTAGTGTGTTACAAAATAGAATGTGTTAAATGTGGTAGCAAAGAAAGTGTGTAAGTGTAACACAATTTTCTTAGAGTGTATGAGCTTCATATCAGTTCATATACCTCCACCACAGCGCTGTGAAGATATATCCCTGTAAAATAAAAACTTGGATCTTACCTGCCTGCACCATGCCGAGCATGGCCAGTAGACCCACGAAGAAAAGATTCATGTTGAAGCAGAGTCTGCAATTAGAGCAAGTTACATAGGTAAAGTAATAATAAAGAAACTGTCAAAGGGATGGATTAGAATCATGTGGGCCTATTGCATAAGTTACCTGTTAAGCTACAAGAAAGGTAGGGAATTGACAAAGTTCCAGGATGGTGAGATATGTTTGCATAGTTCTTCACTAGCTGAAGCTGTGGTGCATAAGAGACTGAGTGTGAAACACTAAAGTATCAAAAGGTGGGGTCTTGAATGATATGAAGCCCCTACTGTTTAAGTATAAGGAAAATCAACAGACGGTACAAAGTTCCAGATTAGAAGAAGCCATATGGTGGTCGAAATTGGAACCTTCAGAAAAGTCAGAACTGAATAATACCTATGCAAATTCAATTAATTTCACTGGGAGAAGCCAAACTACAGCTATTGCCTATATTTGGAGTAACTTGATGCGTTTCTGTACTATGTTGTGTATAAAGTCGATGTCTGTCCTTCAATAACAATAAGATTCAACACTAAGGTCCCCAATACAGCAGGCTCGTGGCTTGTATAATAGTCCAAAGGTTTTAAATAGTTCTAAGTTGCTAGTAGTCCAAGAGATCCCACGTTCCTCTACAAACCTATTACATTTGAGCGCAATTAGTATAAAAGATATAGCCTTAAAGTGGCATTCTCACCGAGCATTTCCCACTCATAATTCTAGTACTGTTCTAGTCTACTATGTGGTAAGTGCGAGTGGTGAGAATGCCCCTTTAAATGCTGTAGTATAGTAAAGGGTGTACTCACCAGATCCTACTGAACCTCACCACTGAAGTTGAGAAACTTAGAGCTCTAGGGAGAGGATGGGCTCTTTTATTGCAGAACTTTGGGTGGGAAATAGCCATGTGCCAGGATCATGCCATGCTGTCTAGATCTACGTGTGCTGGCCTGATGTGTCTACTCAACACGACCTACTCAATGCAATCAAGTTTTAACCCTCTGAGGGCAGAACGGTGCAACATATATGTCCTTTGAAGACCATGATGCATGAATGCAGCCCAGATAAGTAACTCACCAGTGTTCTATTCACCCATCATGCAGACACTCTGGGCTTGATACTCTCCCAAAGATGATGCACTACTGCAGCACCGGGAGTTACTGTATACTGCATTAATGCATCGCGACAAAAGAAAGAAATGTTAGACTTGAAACATCAGCTGTCCCTTAAAGGGTTAACCACCAATAGTTAAATTTTACCCTCTGTGAAATCACTATACTTATTTACATACATTGAAGGTATTGCCTTCACCATTAGGAGTTATTCAGACCTTGATCGTACAAAATGACATGAATAATGCACATCTTTATCACAAATGTGCATTAATGGTGATAATTTTCATTTATACAAGGTAATATAATTGCGTGGATGTAAGAGGGAAATTCTCTAAAATTTGATTCTACTCCAACCATCTCCTGAGGCCTGATATCAGGGGCACCTGGTTGGATTCCCAAGAGGTCGTGACGCAGTGTGCGCCAGTTTACACTTCTGTAGTAGATTATACTCCTGTTATCAACACTCTCTATAGTTAACCCTTTCAGAAGGGCATGATGCACCTAAGCTTCATGTCCCATGGCCGCTAGGATGACCAACACAGCAGTGATGAGTAACTGGCAGCATTGGTGCACCATGCCTATCGGTGAGACTGCTGAGTGTTACTCAACATGGATGCATTCATGCACCATGAGGAAAGATGAACATAGTGCATGGAAGTATAATGTTGGTCTTATGTTTAAATGGTGTGTATTATGATATGGTCTATAATACATGTATGATTGATGAAGTCTTTATTTCTAATAGATTAGACACATTATGTTTCTCTCCGTGTTCAGGTGTGCTTAGGGCCATTTTCCATCAGCCGATTTGGAGGAGTTGTCAGCTGATACCCAGGTAAGGGAGTGTTCATTTTTTAACGAATGGGGGGGGATGGTGAGATTTCGCGCGGAGCGCACAAAATTCTTTTCACCCCCCCCTCTTGAGGGGTCGAAATCTTTTACCCCCCCTCCCCCCCCCCTGCCGGCGGGCCGAAAATCGCGCGCGTTCGCGCCCCTTTGTAGCATAGTAACGCGCGGGCTTTTCCCCTCAAAACAGGTTGAATTTTTTTGCCTCCCTCTAAGAGGGGTCTGAATTTTTTACCCCCCCCCCTGGTCAAGGGGTCCAAATTTTTTACCCCCCCCTGTTGTTAAAAAATGAGCACTGCCTAATATAAGTACATTGGGCCATGATTGGGCCGATAAACCACCAAAAAATGTGCCAATATTGGCATTTTGATTTTGGCCCACTGCTGGTGTGACCACTGGCCCAGTAATGACCCCGCTTGCAGAAAGTGATATTGATTTCAATGTTGGCCCAATGGTGGACCAACATTTCAATGATTTTTCATTATTCCAAGGTTAGAAATTAAACATCGGGCCAACCTCGTAATTAATGTACATATGTTGCCTCAACATATAATTTACAATAAAGGACCACCACAACAATCACTAATATTGAACAATATTATTTCTATTTGTATAATTGAATGGGCAAACATGCTTAAGATTTGACTGTCAAGTATCATCAGTTTAGAAAAAGCCTTTTCTGTCTTCTCAATCCATCTTAATCCCAATCCCAAAATGGTTAGATATCATACAAACTGTATTTGTTACTTATCTAACTTCATTACCCACACACGAGGTGTCTTCAAGTTACTTTTGACAAAGTTTCAGTGGTGTCATGCAGTGAATGGCACTTTTAGATATATATTGAATCTCATCCATGAACTTCCTCTGACCTTGTAGAGCACACTGGGGATCATATTTAGAACCTAATTAATAGGATAGCAAAGTAGGAGCCAACCTATCGGAAACCTTTCAAACAAGATTGAATCCCCCTGATGGAGATTTCACAGCCAATATTGGATCAATGTAGTTGGAATTGATGTTGGTCCAACATCAGAAATAATAATTATGGTGGCCCAGAAACGTTCCTACACTGGGCTAACACTGCGTCAATATCAGCAATATCAAGCATGGACCAGCATGCATTAGATAAGATGCCAGCAGTCAACCCAACAATAACCCATTATCAGAATTCCAATGTTGGACCAACATTACATATCAAATGAGTACTTGCTAAGGGTGAGCCATCATTACAATGTGTATGTTGGATCAATGTATGCATTACCTACAATGAGCCATAGTTGGTATCCCAATTGCGATCAAGTCGATCATTGCTGACATTGGCCCAATATACCCTTGCTACCTGGGTTAGATGGTCCAATCGGCAGGTAATCTGTGGGTACAGCCACAAAAAACACACTACACAGAGTGAATTTACTGCTGATTGCCTGCCAATTGGACCATCTATCAGCCGACACCTCCTCCAAATCGGTTGATGGAAAATTACCTTTACAGGTAGGGCTTCACTACCTGATTTTTACCTCAAATCGGCGTTATTCTCATCGGACTCAAGCCATGAAATTATAGGGCCTATACCTTATGCAGAAAGGTACTATAGACCATAGGTGTATGTTTATAAATAGTGTTTATGTTTATAAACAAGTGGAAAATAAACTTGCCAAGGCTAAATAACACGACTTAGATCCCGATTTAGGTCCCGTTTTTGCATCTCAGGCCGATTTTGGCTCCCGATCTCATATCAAACTAGTTTGATTTTTATCTGTCTGAACAATACGATCGCTAGCCTGATCAAACTGTATCTGTATATACCTATGGTGAGATGTAAATATAAACAAACCCATAGATTTTCCTGATCGATCCGGGTTTCTCATGTTATATGGTGCCCCATATTTTTAGAAAAAATACTGGAACCCGGGTCACCCATTCTCTAAGGAGAAATAGGTACAGGAAAAATCCCTCTTTACTGAAAGGAATGCTATGGGGTTCTCATATGATCGGATCGTGAAAATCACCCAAAAAATCGCGTAGTGGAGCCCAAGCTTATAATGCTATATCGGATTATATATAAAGGAGATGGGGAATCAGGGATGGAGAAAACGTTAATAATATCATGAGATGAGAATACCCCCTCCCCTAAAGCGAGCATAGACCTTAAGGGCTACAAAGTCGTTATGATGCATGCAGGAAGCTCTGGCAAAATTACTACAAATTATGAATCATGGATGCATCATGCCAACTCTATGGGGTTGATACACTCCTGGAGGGTCGGCATAATGGTGACCCACCATGTATGCATCATGTGGACCTCTCGGGAATGTAACAACCCCTTAGAGTCGGCATGATACATCTAAGAATGTAGGGCTGCATTTATACATCATACATATACGTATTAAGAGCCTAAATATTGCATCAAAAGACATACTTATGCTGCACATACAGGGTTAATCGTGTTCAATGGGTCAGATACATAGAAAAGGGCAAAATTATATGCATTAAATCGCTATGCGGCCCTAAAAGGGTTCGGAAAATGTGGTGCAATGTCTCCGATACATGTTTTGTGCCGGTTCCGAGACAACGGTGTTGGTATACGCAGACCATGAATGTAACACCTGCATGTGCACTATGTGCACGAGTGGTTTTTGTCTACATGTGTTTCTAGAATTTAACAACAGATAAGATAGAGATTGAACGAGGCACGACGAGAGCAAAGTTCAATCTCCTAATAGGACTACGGAAGCCCATGATGGCCAGATGTGAAAAGTTTTTGTTCTTTAATTCTTGATTTTAAAAGAAAGGTGGGGTTTTTTTTTCGTTTCAAAAAAGTGTTTTATTTTGAAAAAAAAAATGTTATGGAAAGAAGTTTTGCTTTGAAAGAGTCATTTGTTGAGAAAACTGAAACACCTCTTATATATCAGCTGACCCGTTAATAAGGCGAATGTGAGTTTTAGGGGAGAAAGAAATAGGCATATATCGAATCATTATGACCATTGAGAAAACGCCGCCCCCTGATTTTCCTTTTGCATTTGCAAGGGGCTGGGGTCTACCCTGACCAGAATTCCCTATATGAAAAGAGATGTAGGTACTCTTTTATTGAAATATCACGTGCCCTTAGCTAAAGATGATACCCCACATGAAAATTAATTGTGAGGACTTTGAGAACTTCAGTAAATATGCTGACAAAGATGTTCCAATTCATCCAGATTACTATTTTTCAGATTAATCTTTTCAAAATCAAGCGTAGAAGTTGAATCAGGGGTTGAGTGAAGATACTTCCGCTTCTCTTGTCCCTTGGGAATTAGAGAGCTCTAGGCTTTGGCGATAGGAGAGGCTAAGTTTGGACATGGGAAAGAACTAGGCTTGGACATGAGAAAGGGATATAGGTTTTGTCGTCGGAGAGGGCCAGCTTTGGGCGTCAGAAAGGACCTCTCCCATCATAATTATGTTCCGCTTCTGCTAGGCTCTAGAGGGAATGCAGCACTACTATAGGTCTCAGACATGGAAATGAATTTTCACTATATTTTAATGTACCACAACATGCAGTAAAAATTCCCAACATCCCATTGAGAGAAATCTATCATGAAGGAATAGGAATGACCTTTATACACTATAATTTTAGGGGGACCTTTATCACCAAAATCTGAAATTCTGGTCGCAATCTCCATAGTTCACGATAATATGCCGCGAATATACTATTTTGACCACCCGGAACTCATCCAGTATTCACTGCAGAGGTCATAGTTAAGAAGGGATTTACTCAGTGACCCCCGGGATCTCCTATCTGAGACCTATACCAGAACCTACCAATGGTCAAGGTTGAAAGACAGTGGCAGTCCCTAGAGCCTTCTTTGGGATGCTTGAGGACCCAGAAATCAGGTTAGCTCTGGGAATGTCTTCATGCCTCCTCCACCCGTCTATTAAGCTCAACCATACATCTGCCTACAAACTTAATTGCTGAAACATTATATAAATCTGAAGGTAAGACGTGCATTTCCTGAGACATTCCTTCTGGTGTGTAATGTAAGCTCTAGTAAATAATTGCAAAAAGAAATCATATTTTTGACAATATTTTATTGAACATAACCTGTTTTCAATTGCTTCAGATGTTGAGAGTTCACTACATTTTTTCTAATTGCCGGACCTTGACTCGTCAAATCGATGCTGATGACTCCTGCGCTGGTGTTCTCTTCCATCGGTTGGGCCAGGCTGCAGGTTGAAATATGTAATAATTATAGTGAGTTAGAATGTGTGAAAATACACACGAATGGTAATCAGCAGTGTAAGGTCTACTGAGAATGACTGGTTCATAAAATCGTTTTCTGATTTCTTCTCGGGGAAGGGAAGGAAATTCAGGCTGCACCTTGAACCATTTGAAAACTGTATGTAGATATTTTCGCGCTGTACATATTTTCGTGAATTCCACGGATTTTAAATGTCCGCGGAAAAATGTACAGAGAAAAAATGTATCCAGTAGACCCATACTACTACCATCTTCCAAAATTTGCGGATTTATGTGCTCATGAAAAAATACTTTATAGCATATCCGCGAAAATGTATTCAAGCAAAAATATCTATGTTTACGGAAGAGTAGAATCAGTAATATTCTGGAAGCTGTGACCAAGTAACCTTCTATAGTCATGTACAGAATATTTACAATCTAATGAGTTTTTTGCCTTCATTGTGTTATATTTTACTCACGTCGGTTTAACAGATGGAGGCAGACTACCCCCACCAAGGAGCTGGTTATTGATGTTGCTGAGGAGTGGGTATTTACCCAGACCACACTGTGTGCCTTTGAAGTCATCCTGGTCCAGGGACCATGCCGTTATTCCAAGGAAACCTTTACGTTGTACGTAATCCACCTATACACAAATAGATAGACTCTGTCACAAAGAGGTTATTGAATGTGAACATGGAGAAAGACTTAAACCTCTTCATACAGAGTTTCATATACAATAGCTTAGGGTAATACTGGTGTGTGTTAAATTAAGGGCAACACATGCAACCTTGAGAGTAAAAGGTTAAGCAAAAGGGTGGGGGTGAGGTAGTGTTTTTGAATGGCCGCCCATGTAATAAATGCATTACTTTTGATACAATTATGAAAAGAAAACTAAAGGTCCTAGTATGAATCCTTGAGGGACTCCATCTTTGATTGAAAGCACTGAAGACACAACATGTGTGCATAATGTTATCTTAAACGTTGTATAATTATTTGATGCAGATAAAATATTACTTATCGTGTGATTAGTCTAGTGATAGTATATTAACAATGAACGTATCAATTGGAATGCTTTTTATTTCTCCACAAGACCTTGTATGTTGCTTTCAGAACAATAAATGAGGGCATTGTATTTAAAGTAATGTCATAGCCAGGGTTGTGAACCTAACACAACTCATATTGATTTGCCTAGGGCAGAAAAGGGAAAATATATCTAGACATGAGTAAGATGGGAGGGTTCTGGACCTTTTCATGATGTAGCAAGTGTTAACCCCTTCCACGCGGTAAGCCAATAAATTGCACAAAATTGCATTGAATTACAAGAAACCCAGTGGTGAAGGGGTTAAGGTACATACCTTGGCAGTGTGTGACTCTTGGTCATCATACCGACCCAGTCCTGTGACTTGTAGGCAAACGGCACCTTACCTTCTGGCTCCCACTCTCTGGTAAAGCCATTTTCCAATATTCTGCAAAGCTATTCAGAATAAAATGAATGGTTTCAGGTTTTTGTTATCAAAACATATTAGAATTCAGCAGGTCATCCACATAGAACGTGCAAGAGGGTTGAAGCAATGTTTGGTCATTTAACCACAAATTCGGGATGATGTTGTGTCACACCAACTTTAATTGGTCTTTAGCTGTTTATTAAGTAATTATGGGTAAGGATAAGGGATAGGTGGAAAAGAATTGATTTTACACTGCATAGACTGAGGTGTGAAAGATGTTTATATCATCTGTCACTGATGTCACTGATGAGCTGAAATTGCAAGTTAATTAATTACAAAACACTTTCTCTTGTCACTACATACCTCATAATAAGCCCAAATGCCTCCCCCAGCGGCTCCGGTGGTCTTCTCACCCATCCCATGGTTCTTACCATTTGCCAGTTTCAAGGATCTGCTGTAGAGTGCAAGGCCAACAACCAGCTTGTTTGCAGGAGCCCCCTGTAACCAGCGCTCCATGGCCCATTCCTGAAGACATTCAATGATATTCAAGATATTTAGGCCTATTTGTATGTGGTGAAATATGTGCTCACTGTAGGGTAAATAACAGGGATGAAAAAGAGTTTATCTATCTTATTTTCTTGGAATGAGAAAAATTCTTTTTGGCTGTGTATTGTTTAGAAATTGAGGAGAATCTCTGTGTTTCATGTGTTTTATAAATATGTACTTCTGTCTTGTACTTGCACACTTACCACATTGAGGGTGGCATTGAGACCAGTCTCATCACTCCGTTTGTGAAGAGGTGCATGATGTGCTGTCCAATTCTGCCAAGCTCCGTTCAGGTCATAGGTCATGACGCTGATGAAATCCAAGTGTCTGTGAGTGGAAAGTTATTATTACTATCTGTATTCTAAGTATTTTGGAACCAAACAATTCCTTATTGGTGAAATTCTTAAATTATCATGAGTGACAAGGTAGCTCAGAACATAGCACCTCCATCACTTGGAATAACATGGTATTTGGTGTAAAAAAATACAGCAAGAAAAAAAACTGTCCATAAAACAATATAATATGATTTCTTATCCAAATAATATCAGTATGCATTCACAACTAGTATTATACCCAAAAAAAGCATATAGAATAAAATATCTTGAATATTACTAACTTGTGAATTTTTTCAATTTCATATCCAGCATTGATGGTGGCTTTGCCTGCACCAACCGTAGCTGTCACCATGAGCTGCTCCTTAGTAGTGTTGTAGGCCTCAGCAGCAAAGCCTTCACTGAGTTCCTGAAGAACAGTTTATATCATTTCATTAGACTGCAAAAAGTTATTGTTGACTTAAGATTGTAACATTGCAAGATTTTTATTCAATCAGTAATCACAGTTTCCACTGCGATTTTCAAAGGTTGAAGACCAAATATATACATATATACACAAGTACATACGATCATGAGGTAGCCATCCAAGGATGACTGTCACAGCGTTATCTCATGTAATTCAGTTTATTACACAGATCAATAATGTTAAGCAGAACTAGCATCAATTATAGTAGATATCAAAAGGGAAGTTATGTTGCCTATGTAATAGTTGCGCATAGAAATACGATCGGAATTCTACAAATGGCAAGTCTCGGGAAACTAGTGATAATTGGTAACTATATTTTAGTCAGTATTTATACAGGTACATTTGTGATTGCACAATAAATAATTTAGCACATTAACACATAGATTATAATTATCATAAATAGCTTTGAAAATGGTTAACAAATTGACATTAGACCTCCATCATAGGCAGTATCTTGAGGTATTTAGATCCTTGCCATACATACACCCACCTTACAAAGTGAAGTAAACCTTTGCTTGTCACTAGCAGGGCTACCTCTGCTTCCCGGATACTGAAAGGCCAAGTCCAGACCATCAAAATTATGTTTTCTCAAAAATGTTATTGAGGTTGTCACAAACTCCTGCCTGTTAGCAGCTGTAGCCAACATGGCTGTCATCTTGGCGGTTCCAAAGTTCCACCCTCCGACAGCTAGAAGGATTTTAAGGTGTGGTGAATTTTTCTTCAAATCTGTAGTTCTCTCGTACCTGAAATGATTCATATTATGATATAGATTGGAATTGACTTGCGATTTAAGTACTCCCGATGGCATCAACTGATTTGTTATACATGCTACATGTTTTAACCATCAACACTTTCTATACAGGGATATAAGGCATTTAAGTGCACCAGTACAGTATGAAAAAGGGTCTTTTAATGAGAAGTGTCCACACCAAAGCGCTGGCCATCAGACAGAGGTTGATACATAAGATACATACATTCCCTTCATCCAGTTGGTTGATTCATCATTCCATTCATAAGGCTTGAGGCGATTGCCTGACATGGTGGCAAAGGCTTAGACAACGTGACTGCATAGACTTACGGGAATATCCTCGGGGAAGTAACTCATCCCCGCCCCACAGTACTGGGACCAGTTGGTGTAGTAACACACCCTATGGGGGTCTAGAGGGTAGACAGTAATCTTGTTATAACATGTCTTTTTTCCACATTAGAAAAACTGATGTATTGAGAGACATGTCTAGTGCAAAATTTGAATCAAGAATGTTAGTGATTTATATTTAATACCTCCCCAATGAATATCATATCCTCCCTTAGCCAGTATGACGCTGCTTGTATATGAAAGCTCCATATTAGTTCATTCATCCCCACTGCAGCGGTGTCATAGTTTAGGTATCATATAGCTGAGGATATATCCCTGTAATATAAAACATAGATCTTACCTGCCTGCACCAAGCCCAGTATGGCCAGTAACCCCAGGAAAATAAGATGCATATTGCAGTAGTGTCTTACTGGGAAACTTAGAGGTGAGGGGAGAGGGGGGCTCTTTTATCGCAACATTCCTGGTGAGAAAGGGCCATGTGCCATGATAATATTATACCATGTTGTGGTTTCCACATTGCATGGGCTAATCAATGCTAGAATCTGCCAAAAAAGGCTTATAGTTGTTTTATGCCAAAGTGGTGGCGTAGCCAACTGGTGGTGCCGCCAGGCACCACCAGAACGAGGTATATAATGTTTGCACTTAATCAGAAGTCAGAATGGGTGCCGCCATCTTGGATTGAGCTGCCATCTTGGATTAAGGAGTCACAACACAAACTTGTGCTATGTGATAACAATCATATTAATCAACCTTTGATAGTTCCTGGGGTTGATTATAATTATACATACCCCCCTTAACATTGACCCAAGAAATTCGATGGTTCTATTGGTTTGTTGCTAATACAGCTGGTTGCCTAGCAACAGCTATTCTAATATTTAATCTGCCTAGCAACACAGATTTCTATGGTCCTGAGCTTGATAATAATCATACCTACCCCCCCCCCTAAAATGGATGCAAGGAATTTAATGGTTCTATTGGTTTGTTGGTAATACAGCTGGTTGCCAAGCAATGGCAATTCTAATTGTTCATCTGCCTAGCAACACATATCCATGGTCCTGAGGTTGATTATAACCATATCTACCCCCCCCCCTAAAATGTATCTATCTGGATCTAACAGAATGAGACTGAATTTAGCCCTCAACATTCCTAATTACACATTGAAATGTTTCATATACCATAGAACATAATCCACTTAATAGATTATGGAGGGGAGAGTAAGTGGAGAATATATTTCAAAAATAATGTAACAATGGGTACCTTTACCAGATATGTGTAAGCAGGCAATTCAAATGTGTACTTCCTCTGCTGATACTCCTTCAATGACAAATGTATTTTCACTCAAGAGAATATAAAAACAAGAAATAATTTCTGGATGGTGATAGCTCATTTTATTGAACAAAAGCTGTATTCCCCTTTTCTTCACATCACATCACATTAAGGCCGGCCTCCACTAGGGTGACACTTGTACCTGCGAAATGAGGCGATCTTTTTAATGTTTTCTTCTGGCACATTTTGCGGCATTTCGCTGCATTTTGCGGCAGTGTTGCCCTGGGTATGGCCAGGAGCAGGACGATACTCAGGGCGACACTGCTGTGAAATGTCGCAAAATGTTGTGAAATGTGGCAGAACAAAACATTAAAAAGAATTCCACGTTTCACAGGTACCTGTGTAGCCATATAGTGGTGCCCGAGCTCTATTTCTCACTCGGCCATCCGCAGCGGGAAAGGTGAGGTATGTAGATTAGACCTGGAGAGCACTTGTACTCGATCCCTTTCCCGAGCTGGTAGCAGGTACAGAACCTGGTCTCGTCAAATGGGTGTGGATGGTTGCCATCTGGGAGGTCTGCACAGTGGGCCATGCAGGCTGCAAGGGGGAGGAGACGAAAAGGTCACTTAAAGATACTATGTCAGCTAACTTTAGATGATTTTACCATTTTACGTTAATTACATAGTCCATATAATTGGCTCGTCGGGACAGACTCTCCTGGGAACGTGGACAAAAAAATCTTTCCAATCTTAAAAGTGATAATCTTAAAGTAGATTATCTTAAAAACGTTGCTCACTTTTAATATTATCCCTTCGGTAAACCCCCTCTAGATGGCGCCACTAATGTTTACCGTTTTTATTTTTTGACCATCATTTATCTATTGTTGGTAGTGTTTTTAAGATTACCACTTTAAGGATTGGAAAGATTTTCTTGTCCATGCTCCCAGGAGAGTATGTCCGCTGGTGCATATAATTGCATGCAGGTATGGAATGTTGGAAGGCTCTCATTCAATATTTAGCATGTTAGAACTACGATATATTCTTTTCCTACCTGCAAAGCACAATAAGGAAAACATTGATACCATAAAGAATGATGTTAAACACAAGGAAACTGGTTAATTAAAGCAAATGCAATGTTATTTTATAACTTGATTCTGGGGCGTTCTAACTGTTATTGTATCTTTAAGATGTCAATAGCTACACAAGAAGGAGTTTAAATGATTTATATAGCTTAGCTGTCCCAAGCAATATATATTTATGAATAGTCTTGTCTCCATTAATGATGTAACTAGTCAAAGTATTCTGAAAAGCTTGGATGCATTTACCAGGAAAACACAATTATACTGAATAAAAAAAGAACAGACATGTATTCTCCTGTGATATTCTGTGACGCGCCATCTGACATTTCAAATTAGAAAAGACACAACATAGTGTATGTAAACTTAAAGTTGGTATATCCGATGACAGGGTTCAAAAATCAATTTTCCTAAAATATGTGTCAAGATGTTCATACTGATTATACTTCATTTGCTGCATATGTTTTTCATTCTCAGTCCCTCGATTTAGGCTTGTATTTTAAAATAATCCTCACTTTTATCGCCCTGGTGCACATTTTAACAGGCACGAATCAATGTGCACCCATTGCAAATGTGCTAGAACAAGCCTCTAGGCATCCCCTTTTTAGTGAAAAAGCCCAGGCATTACTATAGCTCAAAGGGGTTGGCCACACTCAATTTCAACTTGCCTGAGGGGGGGACCAAAAACATTTCAACCCCTCCCATGGGGCGAGCAAAAAAATGTCCACCCACTCGTGTGAAAATCCACAAATCCCCTCTGTTGTTAAAAAATGACCACTCCCTTAGCCGTTTCTGATTTTGTTAAGGAATCAGCAATTACGGTTTGATGAAGAATCTGTTGTGGTGGTAGCCTTGCGTGTGGTAGTCGGACCGGTGTAAGGAGTGGTCGGTGTCGTCAGCTTGGTACTGAAAAACAGAAAGTAGAGAAGCCTCAAATGTTGCACAGAAGCATGAATCTGAATATGTTACATGATAATTATATCAACCTATTGCAAAATGGCCACCCGACTCTGCAAAAAATGTATATTAGCCGATTTCGGAGCAATCTAAATGTTTTTTTAAAATGTATTTACTTGAATGAAAATACCTTCGAAATCAAACTTTTCTGAGAACAATTTTTGAGTCGAAATTGACCCAAAACCAATGATGCTGGTGCGTGGCTCGTCTGGCAATAAGCTAATCCATGCATGTTCTAAACTTAAGCTATTATTACTCTATTTTGACTCTTATTTCATTTGAATAAGATAATGCAATGCATGTCATACCAGACAAATTGATAAAAGTAGTGACCTCCATCTATTTTACTTACGTTGGTTTAACAGACGTCGGCAGAGTTCCCCCACCGAGGATGCGATCGATGTTGGTGAGGAGTGGGTATTTACCCAGACCACACTGTGTGCCTTTGAAGTCATCCAGGTCGATGGCCCATACCATGATTCCACGGAAACCTTTACTCTTTATGTACTCTACCTATAAGTTGATAAAATAACATAATGTAAACTCCATCACAAAGAAGTTAGGCAATGGGTGCATGTAGGCAGTGTAGGGAATTCATCAAGTGTTCCATGTAACACAATGAAGGAAGATAACAGCATCATTCAATGCGAAATGTCAAAGGGGCATCCGATAAGGTCCCATATCGGACCCACCAGAAAGTTAGTTTGCACAAGAAAGGGGTTGTTTCAATACCAATTTTCTTTAAAGAAGATGTATTGATTCTAATGCCTATAATTAGCCCACATGGTGCTTGCTTCCAGAATAGTATGGAAGAACATGAATGATAAGTGTAGTGAGGACTCCAGAATCTGTATAGCTCATGTGTAGGAAGAGGAGGGGTTGAACCTTAGGAGTTTAAATCTATGTTACAATATCTGGCCCTGAACCTGAAACACAACTAATATTACTAGTCAAGGATGGAGAGCCAAATAAAATGAATCTACATGGATGCTCACTGCCTCATGATAGTAAGTGTTAAGGTACATACCTTGGCAGTGTGTGACTCTTGGTCATCATACCCGACCCATTCCTGTGACTTGTAGGCAAATGGCACCTTACCCTCTGGCTCCCACTCTCTGGTAAAGCCATTTTGCAACTTCTTGCAAATCTGTTGAGGAAAGACAGATAACCATTATAGTTGCCAAGAATATATTGAACGACACATGTTCAAGACTCAAAAAAGCAGTCCAAAGTTATTTGACCTACAAAAAGTGGAACTGGAGAGAGTGTAACATCCAGTGTGAAATAATAATGTGAAATACTTGGAGAGTTGGGACAGTCCTATGGGAAGAGGGAGGCCCATGCCGCTGTCGCATGCATTTACTAACAGTACATTATTTCATGGTGAATACAACAGCAGCTTTTTATGGCCACCTATATGCAATTAAACATATTTTGAAGAATAAAGAACATGGAATAAAGGCAAAGGCCCATGGCAAAAGTCAACTACGATACAAAATGGTCCTCTTGCCATGGGCCTATATCTATGTTCCCTCTCTTCCCCCTTGCCATTAACCAAGTAGCTCATGAATTTTCCCAGCAACTTCAAGTCAAACATTAAAGTCTTATCTGCTGCTGATGTGAGGGGTGGTCGTCATTGTAAATGCTGTGTTTTACTGTACATACCTCATGGTAAGACCAGAAGCCTGCTTCCTGTGTGGCAGGCCCTCCTCCAGCAGCTCCAGTGATCTTCTCACCCATTCCATGGTTATTACTATTTGCCAGTTTCAAGGATCTGCCGTAGAGTGCAAGGCCAACGACCAGCTTGTTTGCAGGAGCCCCCTGTAACCAGCGCTCCATGGCCCATTGCTAAGGAGATTAGATCATATTCAAGACATGTTTTATAAAGGTCCTTTAGTATGGGGTCTGATAGCGAAGGGAAGATTTGAGATCTTAGAGTAGAAATTGACTGTCTTGTTCATATTATTAAATGTATTTGAGGGCATGGGCAGACACAGGGGGGTAGGTAGTAAACAAGAAAAGTACTGAAAGCTACTGAACACAGAGTCACAAGACACTAACATATTATATAAGATAAATCAATTATTTCCTCAAAAAAACAGTGAATCAGATCACAACACCTGCGGTACACCATTGTGTAATGGCTGTTAACCACATGATGAAAGACACTTACCACATTGAGGGTGGCATTGAGACCAGTCTCATCACTCCGTTTGTGAAGAGGTGAGTTATGTGCCGTCCAATCTTGCCATGCTCCGTTCAGGTCATAAGTCATGACACTGATGAAGTCTAAGTGCCTGTGAGTGGGAAATTATCATTATATCAAGTATGCCAGTGTTGCAGGAGAGGAACGGGGGACAGGCCATTCTCCATAATATGTGACCCGATCTGTGAAAAATGACCTTAGTGCAGGGTGGACTAAGGCCACTTTTCCCAGAACATGTTGCTTTCCCCCAAAAGATGCTTCAATTTACATCTTAAGTGGCCAAGTAGATATGGATCTATACTCTGGCTATTGCACTTATATGTTCTAATTATTTTTATCTTTAAATCAGTACTAGTAAATACAATATTTCTCTTGTAGCTGAATATGGTCAATATGCATCAATTACTAGTGCTATAGCTAAGGATAGAATAGAATATTTTATTGAGAATTACTAACTTATGAATCTCTTCAATTTCGTATGCAGCTTCTATGGTGGCTTTGCCTGCCCCAACAGCGGCTGTCACCATGAGCCGCTCCGAATGGGTGCTGTAGGCTTCAGCAGAAAAGCCCTCCATGAGTTCCTGAAAAACAGTGTATATCATTTGATTTTGATTTTAAATGTTTATTTCTAACTCATCTAGAAGTAGCATCAAATATAACTGATACCATGGCTGGCTGAGCTTAGACTATAGTCAACATTATTAAGTCAACACTATTGTATATATATTTCTGGAGGAATATCATAGGAATTCCCAAAGAGGGAACTAGTATTTCTTATAGGTGATACTGAGTAATCTAAAATATTGTCAATGTTTGAAAAATTACGGGAGACTACAAATTGTAGAACCTAGTTATCAAATACCTATTACTTACTGTACATAGTAATCAGATCCCTGTACTTTTCTATGGTAAATTCAGTGGAAAAAAGCAGTTGTAATTGTATGCATATCCTAAAAACTACATGTAAGGCCACACTTTTATGTTGTTTAAATTCACACCATACATGCACCTACCTTACAGAGTAAAGTAAACCTCTGCTTGTCACTAGCAGGGCTGCCTCTGCTGCCGGGGTACTCAAAGTCCAGGTCCAGACCATCAAACTTGTGTTTTCTCAAGAACGCTATTGAGGTTGTCACAAACTCCTGCCTGTTGGCTGCTGAAGCCAACATGGCTGTCATCTTGCCGGTTCCAAAATTCCACCCTCCGACAGCTAGAAGGATTTTAAGGTGTGGCCATTTTTTCTTCAGATCTGTCATCCTCTCATACCTATCAGAAAATAAAAAAAAGTGTTATACTTACCCATAACCCTAAAATAATTTGTTGTTCAAGTTCTGGGATGAGCAGTGCTCTTACAAGGCATACCCTTATTAAATATCTCAATTTATTATTTTAAGTATAATACTCCAGGCACTCACAAGACCAGCACTCTTTCAAAACCAGGTGCATTATCAGATCGTGACTGTGATAGTACTGTATATCTCAATCAAATTAAGATTGAAACAGGTTTGGGTCAACAAATATAATTCAAAAACAATGATTACACCAAACCCCAATCAACTCTAAAATATTGTTACAGAAGGAGACACTACTTGCATTCCTTTGTCCCATGGAGTTGATTCATCATTCCATTCATAAGCCTTCAGTCTGTTTCCCCTCATGGTGGCAAAGGCGTAGACGACGTGGGTACACAGTTGTGGTGGAGTGTCCTCCGGGTAGAAATCTGAGCCCGCGGGACGGTACTGGGCCCAGTTAGTGTAGTAACACACCCGCACATACTGATCTAAAATGTTACAGTGGTTTTAGAATGATTGTGTTTTTTGTTTTTTTTAATTCATACCTTTCTACGGTGTGTTTCTAGAATTAAGGCTACTTCAGATTATTCTAAACTATGTCACCAATTAACAGTTCTCTCACTAACGATGATAGTATCAATCAGTGGCCCGAAGCTCGTCCACCAAGGGATAATGTACAAAATTAAACATATATTTTACATCCCAGACTATCATTAGTACAGGTTTGAAGGCAAATGACTATAGGGCCTTCTAGTCGTACCTTTTCCCCCAATAATCATTCGACTGACATTTTTAAAGTGATTTATTCGGGTTAAATTACTACTAATACAGTTATAAAAGATTATTTGATTATAGCATTTACAATTGCCGTAAAACCTTGATTATAGGCCAACATTGGCCCAATGAGCTAAATGGGAGTTTGTGTGGGGAGAAAAGGGCTGGAATAAAAGTGTTTAAAACTTGCTTTCGCTAAATTACTGCATATAGTCAACTCTTGCTAATGTGGTAACCATTGGGCCTGAAAAGGGTTGAAAGGGAATTGACTGTAGTAAACCTCGCCAATAAGCCAATTGAGAGATTTGGAGGAGAAATGCGATTTTTCTTACCTGCTTGAACTGTGGCTAAAACAGCCAAGAGAACCACACAAAGAAGGTGCATTTTGAAGTAGGATCTGGGATGAAATGTCACAAATTATGAACCTTAGTTAACATCTTGGCCATATAACGTATATTCTAACATTCAAATCGCTTGTATGCATTATGATAATCCTTATTATCTATTTACATAGGGGATGAGGCGATTCTTATATTGGATACGGCCTATAAGACATGAGGTCCAGTGTATATTGTATGATATTTCCTGAGTTTTTCCACAAAAATTAGTGTGAACTTGTGCACAGCTTGGGAAAGCGTGGTGATACACATGGTGATACCTATAAGGACATCCTTTCTTTAAACTTAATCTCTCTTATAGAACCATTTTCAACCCGAATTTATCGTATGCCTAAGGTAATTCTTCATCCTATTGGTTGAAAGTTAAATCTTCAAATTTGATCATTACAAATTGAAACCCAAGGTGTTCGATTGTCTTTCAGACAGGTCGAACTGGCTGCATTAAGATTAAGTTCCCGATGAAGCATTGGGCATTGCTAAAAAAAAGTCCATTACAAATTCCCTATTGAATAGGATGCAAATAATTCCATACCGACACTAGACTATTATGGGCAGGGCATGATATGAACAGACCCAATGTCTTTAACCCTTATGGTCAGCTTAGTACTTTAAAGCTTGACCGTCATGGTTGAAGTGAGGCCAAAAGCCATTTTGGATATAGTTCAGTTTTGATTCACAAGAGGGCTCTTAAGGGCTGGGAGCTCAGCTCTTACAGGCACAAGATAGGGTGAATATGTTGTTGGTGGACAATACTCATGGTCCCCTGTCCAAACACTGCTGCCCTCTGGTGGAACTGTTATTTTAGTCCATGTATAGAAAATGCTGAACTTATTCCCCGACGGCCCAACTTTAATGTGTTCTCCGCTTCTCGTTATGATGCATGAATCCACCCTGCCGGCCCTACTCACCAGCACGGTAAATAGTAACTGTAGGCAGACAGTAGAATCTACTGTAGCTTTACAGCAGCTACAGTAGCTTTACAGAAGATTTGACTGTGTACCTAAAATACACTGTACACCTACAATAGATTCAACTTTATACCTAAAACAATGGCTGCCAACTGTTGACAGTGAGGGCTACATTGATTAATGATGTCAACTATCAACGCTATAATGTATATGTGAAATTCATACGAATTATAAATTTTCTGTAAAATAAGGCTTTTTATCCACATTCATCACAGATTGAAGAAACAAATAAATAAGAAGAAACACTCACCTGGTCTCCTCAATCCAAGACCCAGTAGAAAAAAATGCACTTTAAGTGAGTCAAGTCTCCCTTATATTGATACTGCGTGAGAATTCAGCATGTGGCCAGGTCGTGCCATGGGGTGATTTGATATCTCATAATAAACTTTGCTGATAGCTGATTCCATAACACGTTTTAATCAAAGGTATAGATGGAACATAACGCTGTAGGCAATCATGTCAATCATACTTCACGAGTTGGACATGGCACGCATCACATGAGGCCAGTGATAATTACTTGATGGATATTTCGAGGATTTGATTAAACGATTTTCATATGTTTAATTAATCTATATTGATCAGTCTTGAATATGTTGGAAGAACCATTGTGTGTTATAACTAAGATACCATATGCATGAGTGCATGGCATACTCTTTCAACACAAATGAACTGAATATCATAATCAACAGCTAGATATGTGCAACGTTAAACGTGTGTTTTAATTATGGTAGATGGTTGTGTAGTAGCCTACACTGCCCCTTTGCAGCCCTTTCGTATTATCTGAGGATTTGGGAATATTTAAATCTGTTTGGTGTTTATTTAATTGCACTGCTCATATCTATTCATGTTATCTGAATCAGGTGCTCGCTTTCACAACAGGTCGTGGCGCAGTACGATACGAATTATCCAGTAAATGTCTTTGATATTTGGTTGTCAAACTCGCCTTGTTGGACTACATTTTGCTCTGATCCATGTCCCCTCGTGACATAAATTATGTTCTTTTTTTATTTTCTGTATTCATCCTCCCAAGGATCTATGACCAATGTTTCTTTAAATGATGATTGCATTAAGATTGCAATTTCATTAAATTTGCTTGTGTTAAAAACATCTCATCATCCCGAGATGTCACAATATCACGGTGTATAGTCGATGTCAGTAATATGATATCAATAACAGAGGGTTATTTACATCGTGAGGGTTCTTGAGCATGTCTAAAGTGTTGTAGGCTTGACACCATCGTGCATTATAGAGCAACAGAAAGTCTTGACTTGAAGAACATCGTTTTCTATTCTCTAAATAATGTAGTGAATTTTATATCATCGCATTGTGTTTAAAATGTTTCGACTGTATTGGGATTCAGTAAAAATGCAAGGCAAAACCGGATAAAATGTGTGTGGTTGTACGTGGCTCACAAGCGCTCAGAATTGTCGTGGTAAGGGTTGGATTATTTTGTGTTAGTAGGAAGGCTCTGGGTTGAATTTACGGAAATTAACACGTTTTCGAGGCTGTTATCATAGTTATCGTGTTATGCTATATCAAATTATAAAGTGGAACCATTCCCTTATATGAGACTATTTCTATGTGGTTCTGCCAGTTCGCTCTTCTTACCGCAGAGGGCAGCACTGTGGGGGGTGCCGAGGAGTCCCCCCCCCCCCCCTCATGTTCGGAAAGTCGCCGAAATTAAGGGCCCCAGGTCACAAAGTCGCTTTTTTTAGACCACTTATCATGTAGCAAAATTTTTCCAAAAGTCGCCAGGTCGCTTTTATTATTGTACCAGGTCGCCAGGTCGCCTGGAAAACAGCCCAGGTCCAAATACACCATCCGTAATCTGACTGAATGGATGTGGGGGCGAACTTTTACTGTGACAGTTACTTGGAAAACTTTATTCTTTGGGTTAGGATTAGGGTTAGGCGGATTAGGGTTAGGGTTAGCTCTAGCCATTTTCCATAGTAACTGTAACAGTAAATGATTACGGATAGATTTGACCGGCAACACAAACTGTGACTAAACTGACGTGTGAATCTGCAATGGCCTGGGGAATGGGACATCATCTTAGAAATGGTACTCACGTTGGAATGTCAGATCTATATAAGCACCCAAATACATATTGTAGAAATTTAAAAATCTTGCAATTTTACCCTTCTCACTACTGATGACCAATGAATGAGTTTTACTTAGTAACTTTTTTTTTAATCTAGCTTGATATCGCCAATTCACCTTTCCCTAAGTATGCATTGCAAACTTTTATCACATGATGAATTAAACCCACATTATGGTTCACATGTCCTCATTGCTTTTTCTCTAAATTGCATGGTCGTAAACATAATATAGGCCTATATATATATAGGGCCTAGTCTCTAAATTGCCGATGGCCTTACCCTAGTACATGCACATAGCAGGGTCAGACACGATTATGACTGCTTTAGTTCAGGTCATTTCCCCCATGGCAAGTTTACTCTTGGCTTATGTGGGCTTCTTTTCGAGTTTGCAATAAGCGTCAAAAGACGGCACGTTTACCCTATATACTACAGAAAAATAAAAAAAATTTATATGATAAATATTAAATAGATAAATAAATAGATAAATAAATGAATATAGGGATCACGTCTAATGAATGAAAAAATATTTTCTCTATCCATGATCCTTTCTTTCCATGATTCAAATTACAAATATCACACCCTCTTATGAATTATACTTTCTTATATTATTGATTTTGACAAATATACGTGTGCATTGTAGACTCATTACATAATAAACTAAACCCACATTGGTCCAGATGTTTGCATTGCTATATTCCTTTTGATTGGCTCCATTATAGTGCCTGAGAGTCCTTCTTCAGAATACTCTCCTTACCATTTCCCCAATGCTAATTTGGCTCTTGGCTTATGTCAGCTTGATTGACATATGTTTCAGTGCACAATGGTTCGGGCTATGGGCATGGTTCCAGCTTTCTCATGCCCTTCACAAAATAGAGTACCATTTCCTGAAGGCCAATGTATAGGTGTCACAGTACAAATTGCCGACAACATTTCTGGTTCTGACCCTATTTTTCTCCTTCAGATGGGCAAAAGGTTGGGTTCTTTTGAGTGTGCAGTAATGAATGACCCCTTAGATTAAAGCTTAACACACATGTATCAGATTTTTTTATTTGTATCCCGCATAAAAGAGTGTGTTCCGATTTTGCGCTAGTTGCCATAGAAAGTGACTTACCCAAACTGAAGAAATTTTACAGGTGCCCAGCGACCTTTGACCTGGACCTCTCCAAGCACCACCCAGGGTTACCATGGTAACAACCAACTTTTTTTTTTTTTTTTTTTTTACTGAGGCCTCTGGCAACAATTCGGGCTGTAGATTATGATTCTGTGACAATTTTAAGGCCACCTAACACTGATTATATGCACAGTTGTACCGTTTTTCCTTGGCACTATTTACGAGTACAACATTCAGGGGCGAATTTGTACTGTGACACCTTATAGGCCCAGGTTAATTTTTTCTTACAAAATTTCTTTTGCCACAGAATAAAGATATTCCGTCCCCTAACATGGATTTGAAGTCAGTTTTTGAAAATGTTATGACATTATGACCAAAAAGCCATTTAAAGTATGCCTGCCTTGGGAGCTATTTTTTTTGCAGATTTTGCCAGAAATAGGGGTACCTCTGTTCCGCGACCTCTAGCGAAAAATCGGATCACACTATCCTATGTCGGCCTTCCCTTATAAGATGCCTTAATACACTGGCAATAATATTCCATAACTGATTAAGGCCTACATTCAAAACAGAAATCACCAAGGCAGTCAATAAGGGCCCCATGTGCCGGGATTTAGGCCCAAAATTGCAGTGTTCAGAGCAAAATTAGGGTTTTTGTTGGGACGTAGCATGTATACTTACCATGGCAACGCTTAACGAGACAATCAACAATTCTGAGATGTGACTTTGATCTTGTTCTCAAAGGAATCTTCCATGTGTTAACCATAAAATATGTATGATTTATGGTATTTTTCACAGTTTTTAGGCCTTTTGAACTTGAATATGAAAAAAATATGTGGGAGCAGTTTCTGTGGCAAATGGCCTCAACCTCCCTCCTGGGTCAAATTTCCTGGTTTAGAGGCTAATTTTCCATTAAAAACAAAAGGCCTATGGTAAAATTGGCTTCTGTTGCACCCATTCTATCTATATTGGTGCAAAAAATTCATGAAAAAGCAATAAAAATACCGGAGACCAAAATATGGACTAAACCACCCTCTTTTAAGGTGTCACTGTACAAATAGCCGACAACATTTCTGGTTCTGACCTTATTTTTCTCAATCAGATGGGCAAAAGGTTTGGTTCTTTTGAGTGTGCAGTAATGAATGACCCCTTAAATTAAAGCTTAACACATGTCAGATTTTTTGATTTGCATCCTGCATAAAAAAGTGTTTTCCAAACTGGAGAAATTTTACAGGTGCCCAGCAAACTTTGACCCTGACCTTTGACCCCTCCAAGCACCTTCCAGGGTTACTATGGCAACAACCAACTTTTTATATATTTTTTACAAAGGTCTGTGGCAATAATTCGGGCTGCAGATTATGATTCTGTCACAAATTTAAGGCCACCTACCACTGATTATATGCACAGTAGTATCATTTTTCATTGGCACTATTCACGAGTACAACATTCAGGGGCCGAATTTGTACTGTGACACCTATAGGGGACCTACTTAAAATGTTACCATATCATGGATGTTCTCAGGACAGCTGATATATTCAATCAAGGCATCTGACTTCCCCAATATACATATCCATATTTATTTTTCCTCGCTTCAAAAGATTTCAGGGGACCTTGCCCTACCTAGAGAATCCAGAATTCCAAAATTCAAAGAAAGACCAGTATCTTTGTTCATAAATTTATTCAGGTTCCTGATGTACTGTAAAAGAAACACAAGATTCATACCTATAGGTAGAATGGCATTCTTATTGAGTGTGCAATAATAGGAGGGTCGTCCTGTTTCATCTTTTGAACTGTTACCTTAGATATCTAGCGTTGAAATCAAGTTCTTCAGAATGAATAAATAGATAAATATACTAGACATGTATTCAATTGAACAGCAAGTATTTATTGTATTAATTTAGTAGTTGTTGTTTAATTTAATCCGGCTCCATCAAATTACTCCATGCAACCAACCTGTGAAGGTGGACTTTTGTGTATAATGTCTGTCCGCCTCTTTTGTCTTTTTCTCCATATGCTACACTTCAGTATAGTATACTAAACCATCAGACATGAACATGCTTACCGGGTTTGTTACAATAAATATAGGTGTAAGAGAACATTTGTAAATGACACAAAAGCGACGAAGTGTTCTGCTCTGATAATGATTACATGATTTTTCTCAATTTATTTCAAAAGAATCCTATTTGAATATCTCCATGAGGTCACGTCTTTTTCTTGCTAAACTGGCACATAGACCAAGTTCTGTGAATTTGATGTGGTTTTAGGGGGTGAATAGTGTACATGGGCTCTGGATAGGGACAAATCTCTGGTAATCCAGAATCCTTTATAGGACCAATGTTGAATCCCCTTAATGTACGCACCCTATAACTGCCACCTAGCTGTTTCACGCACATCCCAAAGTATACGTCCTCAATGGGGAAAAAGGGCACGTGCGGAGATATATCCACCAGGTCCGCCGCCATTTTGAGTGACGTCACGAAAGTAGTCCCAATGCAATAAGGCGGGAAGAGGATGGAATGATACTCCTTGAGTGATATGGCCCATTTATGAAAGGGCCATCGCCAGGGTAGAGCATAGTTCTCACAGTCCCCAAACATGGTGGTTTGCAGCTCAACCCCACGGAGGTGTAGCAGGTCAATAAGCGCGGGAACGTTGATGTAATTGTCGTCTGCCGACCGAGCTATGAAAGTCGCCTGCGGGCAACTGTCCATTGCCCACTTATAACCCATGATAATCTTCAATGACAAATTGTAATAATTATCCTTGAAATCCTCTTGGAGAACATCACCATGTTTGGAAGCCTCGTTTTCAATGAGCTTTTGTTCCACGGGGGAGTATCCACTTCCAAATAGGAAAAGAAAGATGGCGGATGTGGTAAGTGTCTTGTTCCCCCAAGTCTGCCTGATGGCCTGCCTTGCCTCACCGGCAGATGGCACAGTTGTGATTAAAATAATTACATCCACTTTTGAGCCTTTCTTACATAGACTATTCGCCGGATTGACCATCCTTGGAAAATCTGACGGGAAACAGTTATCGCAGGTATCAGGCCGAAAGCTTACCGGGAAATCTCTGTCTGGAGGGCTGTCACTGAAGAACGCATACCTCAGAAAACAGAAGAAGAATAAAGAAGTAGGAAGCTGCCGGAACAGGAAGCGCTTCCAGTCAATATTACCCATAATCCTGTTCTTTATGAGCTTCATTTCGAGGCTATGTGATCCAGGATCCAGGATGAGAACGAGGCTGGTCTGTGTGACGTCATCAGAGACTAGTGGCGCCCCTGGTAGCAGCAGGTGGTACTATTAGAGCGGTGTGACGTCATACTGGGGACCTCTGTCTGTCATATCATCTACAAGGAAAGAAGAGAATAGATAATTGATACATTGTAATAATTTCACAATTGAAGTAGGCATTTAACTTATTACACTTAGGCATTGGTTGATAGTATTGGTCATTAACCCTTTAAGGTCCATCTAGTATTTTAATGTGCTATGATCCTTTTCGTTATTCATGCATCATGCCGACTGGATACACTGTAAATAGTGAAACCGAAAGAAAAGTCATTTTATACTGTACACCAAACAGTACAATTATATAGAGTTTACTGCCCATGTACCCTAATACTGTAGTATATACTGCAACATTTAATTCTAACAGTGTGTATGCTTCACCAAATTCGATCATCAAAACTTTAGTGATGCCTACATCCGATGCCTACACTGGTTATGGCAATCCTAATTAATCAGATTAACTAAAGCAGCTTCAGGTGTAGCCTCCTCTAAGGGAGTGATCATTTTTTATCAACAGGGGGGGGGGTGGTTTGGGGGGGGGGGGCAAACAAATTTGGACCCCTTGACCGGGGGGGTGTAAAAAATTTGGATCCCTCTTGGGGGGGGTCAGAAAAATTTAACCTGTTTTGGGCCAAAACGCCCGCGCATTACTATGCTTTAAAGGGCCCGCGCGCGCGCCGATATCCGACCCGTAGGGGGGGGGGTAAAAAGTTTTGACCCGTTGACCGGGTGGGGAAATTTTGCGCGCTCCGCGCCGAAAACCATCCCCCCCCCCCCTGTTGTTAAAAAATGATCACTCCCTAATCATGGTGAACAGATGGTGCTCAGTCTGTTGTCAATAAGGATCGAGTCATTTATTGCCAGCAGGTGGGGGGGGGGGGGTGCATATAGAGTATATCAAGGTGAAAAACAGTACCTCGATGGGGGGAGGGTCGGGAAAAAATTGTCATTTTGGGAAAATACACCAAAATCCTCCTCCAACCCCTGGTTAGTAATAAATGACTCAGCCCTAAGTGAATGCTCAGTTATCAATGAGTATGGCGAACTGAATGGCCCGATTCCAGTGAATCATTCCGAGTTATTGTCCTAATTGAGAAAGCTGTCTTTTCTCCTCCTCCACACATTTTCCTTTATGAAGCTTTGTACCTGCATTTTTAGAATCATCAGCATATTACGCATAGTCTACACTTGCAGAGCTACTTATACCATTCGGAGAGTGCACTCAATAACAGATTCAGGGAAATGGTGGATTTTGCCGCGGGAACAAGATTTCCCCACATGGACTAGAACAAGGGGGTGAGGGGGTCAAAATTATTTTAGCCTTTTTCAGCAGAAGAAAAAGCCGGAGGAAGACGTTCAAGGGGAGGGGGCGAGGAAAAATATCGACCCCTCTGGAAGAACGAAGATTGTGCACAACAAGGACCCATTGTAGTCCCCACTGCTGTTGCAAACCTTCAGGCTACCTTTGTCTCATACGTTTTTTCTTCTTCAGTAACGCACTAAGTGTTTCTGACAAATGGCGCTCTTGATTTCCAGCCTATTTTTGTCCATTCTCCATTTGTCTTTCGCAATTTCTTCTGCTTCCTTGATTGTCAAGTTTAGTCCCTTTAGGTCTTTCTCAAGGACCTTTAGGCACGTTGTTGTCGAGGGAGGGGCTACAGGATTTTCCCCCTCTCAATATGTTGGTGAAATTAGAGATAATGTCTCATCATTTCCATGTTTCTCCTACATATTGTAAAACATCTAATCCTTTACATATATACAAATTGGCACAGCAGCTTTTTTAACCATTGTTCTGTAGTAACATGAAGATGTACACCTGCTTTAGCTTCCAGTCACATGTTGTGTTAGTGAGATTCACAAGAAAATCAATGTTTTTTGCTGGGAAATTATATTTTTTAATATAACTTATGTTAAGCATAATGTTGTGTTGCATTATATATCTATACATACATTCAGTGAAAGAAAATATCATTACTATTTTCCCTACTATATAGGACTTTATATAAGTTAGGTAGCTCCGTGAACAGTTAATGTATATGCCTTCCCTCTTATCACAGATTATAATTATTTGCTATTATTTCTCCAAAGCCCTGTAATAATAGCTGCTGAACAATGGTATTACTAAATCTTATGAACACAACATACTGTTTAACGAACACAATACTGATTAAAAAGCATGAAATGATTAGAAATACAATATTTACAATATACAGCAGTCCAACATTATAGCACTCCAATGCACTATAATGGGTATATATCTAAAACTGGACATCGACATCCGTGTATTAGAGTCCTTCTAACAGAAAGCTATATTCAGTCTCATCAAAGTAGAAATACATAGGTTGCTATATGAAGGAGAAGGCCATGTTCATGCCTATGTGTATGTCTGTGTGGGTGTTCATGAGTCTGTGTCCATGAGTGTCTGCATTCATGCTACAGTCATAGGGTGTTTTTAGGGAAATTTCACTTTTTTGCGATTTTAAACTTTTTTCTCGCCAAATAGGGTTTTTTTAGGGAAATTTCACTTTTTTGCGATTTTGAACTTTTTTCTCGCCAAATAGGGTGTTTTTATGCAAATTTCAATTTTTGGCGGTTTTGAACTTTTTTCTCGCCAAATCAGGTGTTTTGAGGCAAATTTCACTTGCGATTTTGAACTTTTTTCTCACCAAATAGGGTGTTTTTATGCAAATTTCACTTTTTTGCGATTTTGAACATTTTTCTCGCCAAATCAGGTGTTTTTAGGCAAATTTCACTTTTTTGCAATTTTGAACTTTTTTCTCGCCAAATAGGGGGTTTTTAGGCAAATTTCACTTCTTTGCGATTTTGAACTTTTTCTCGCCAAAAGCTGTGGAATCTGCCTCCATGGGTGATCCCATTGATGGACTCTGGATAGACCCATGCATAGTGAAGACCTACATAGTGGACATGAGGTCAAGTTAAAAACTGCAAGTCACTTGTTTTGCAACTTGCACTGAACTGAACCTAATAGCCCTTGACTGGATTGTCAACAATCAATTAAACTATGACCAAACTCCCTCTATTTCGGAGACCAAAAACACTATCAAATGATTTATATTTTTTCAAAATAACAACCTGTGTAGAATGGCTCGGTATTCAGGAATCCTACTGCGAGTAAAAAAATGTCAAATTCTAATTCTAAGTACCTGAAAATTGAGAAATGCTGACGTTCACGGTTTATGTAGGAAATGTACTAAAAACAGCAAAAAAATGCAACAAAACCCTAATTTTCTCAAAAACTGTTCAGGAGGATTTTTTCTTACTGAGGTTCCACTGTTTTCTACGCTCATATTACACATTGGCATAGAGAATCTGTTGACACCTAGTCAGGATTTTGCGCTAGGAGCAATCTGTGAGGCGAAAAACAGCCAAAATGAGCCACTGGTCTGAAGTATAAAACTGGGCATCGATCACTATAGAGCTACAAAGAGACAGAGAATCGATGTCCAGTAATTATTGTAAGATGTAGTAGATGTTTGTACAATTTGAACAGTAAAGTACTTTCTTATAGGTTAATTTTGAATAATGGTGCATTAAGTAATCTTATTAACACAACACCTTTTGAACACAACATCTAGGGTCACATTTAAATATACATGAAATCGACCAGTTATTTGCCATGAGCTCATTGTTAACTGTTGATTATAACAATTGTAAGTGAGTATTTATCATGGCCCACCTTGTAAATGTCTTTTCTTTCTACCATCTCACCAACACAACATCTTCTGAACACAACATCTTCTGAACACAAGATATAGATTTCCATATAGATAAAGATGAAATTGAGTATGTTTTGCCATGCCCTTATTGATAAATGTTGATAATCACCATAGTTATTGATTTCCAATCAGAACCCTGCTTCTAAGTTCAACACCGCCAATACAATACTGTGGGTAGTACACCCCCCCCCCCTCCCTTTCCCAAATTCCTGGATACGCCCCTGAGTGTGCTGGTACATAAAAGTCATACACTAGTAGCCCTAAGTATATTTCTAATTCTACTTTTCAGCCTTTCTTTATTTCAATCACCCTAAACCTTTGAAAAATGCACGTGGTCACACGGATAGAGAACATTATGGCCTGTATTCTGTGAGAGTTGTATAAAAGTTTAACTATTTCCAATACTATTTCATGTACGTATATACCTCGGAAAGTGTATGCTGGTCTTGGGGCGAAAACCTAATACACAATGTAGTACATATCTAGCTTAGTACTCTTTGATAGACCAAGAAAACGAGCCACCTTCAGGGATAGGGTAGACTGACCTAAAGGTAACCACATAGCTTGAGATGTCCACCTCAATTTTGTAATCTTTCATGCATGATAATCCCTCTTTTTTTGTATCACAGTACACTTTAGGTGATGCTCTTTCCAGCAAAGGACAAATCAAGACAACATCATACATGAATAGCTGCATAACTAGGGTGGACATCGCATGGTACGTGGTTACCTTTAGGTCAGTCTACCCTAATACCGGGGGACAATATCATAACCGTGTTTACAGGTGGAACACACCTGTGGTAATCCCGCCCCAGGGGTGGGTGTATTGTGACGGGGATAACGGCCGTTACCAAAGTCAACACACCCCTGTGTTTGATCACTAAGTGTGTGTGAGGGGGCTGGGGGGGGGGGGTGAAGGGAGGGGGAGGGGGGGGGGGTACACTGATGTTACATCATCGTAGACATAAGCTGGAGGGTGTGGTTTAGACACTGGTCACCTGTGCCGGCAACCAGCCGCCTGTTGTTTCATGTGTAGCGAATGTTATTTGTGACACGGCGTGCCTAGGGTTTCTCTTGCCTAGGGTTTCTCTTGCCTAGGGTTTCTCTTGCGTAACCCTTTAAGGGCCGCATGGTGTTTTAATCATGTGATATGTCATGTGTCGTTATCACAGTGAGGCAAAAGACTAAGATAACTGCAGTTACCAGATTACACTTGAGGGATCCCTACTGTAGCATAAAGAATCAAAAGTTGTGATTACACTGTGTGTATAGCAGCTTGGGTATTGCATAGTTGTATAGTTACAGCTGATACCATACTTTATCATTTGAGCCACTGAATATACCATGGAAAAAGTAACTGTGTGAGGGCGACCAAAATAGTTCATGTGCACAACATTGGGCGCAATACAACCAATCCTTAATTGTCCCACCTACTAGTATTCAATTTCCCCATATAATACCAGCTAGGTCCCGACCACACAGGAGACATGATCATTGGATCAGTACAGCAGGTGCAATGATTACACGCCCTTAACTTCAACCGTCTTAGCCACCTTATGATACCTGTCCACTGCCCCTCCACCTCCCACCCTTACCTGTCCACTGCCACCTCCCACCCTTACCTGTCCACTACCACCTCCCACCCTCACCTGTCCACTACCACCTCCCACCCTTACCTGTCCACTGCCCCCTCCCACCCTTACCTGTCCACTACCACCTCCCACCCTTACCTGTCCACTGCCACCTCCCACCCTTACCTGTCCTCTACCACCTCCCACCCTTACCTGTCCACTACCCCTTCACCTCCCACCCTTACCTGTCCACTGCCACCTCCCACCCTCACCTGTCCACTGCCACCTCCCACCCTTACCTGTCCACTACCACCTCCCACCCTCACCTGTCCACTACCACCTCCCACCCTTACCTGTCCACTACCACCTCCCACCCTTACCTGTCCACTACCACCTCCCACCCTCATCTGTCCACTACCACCTCCCACCCTCACCTGTCCACTACCACCTCCTACCCTTACCTGTCCATTGTCACCTCCCACCCTTACCTGTCCATTGTCACCTCCCACCCTTACCTGTCCACTACCACCTCCTACCCTTACCTGTCCACTACCACCTCCTACCCTTACCTGTCCACTACCACCTCCCCCCCTCACCTGTCCACTACCACCTCCCACCCTTACCTGTCCACTACCACCTCCCACCCCTACCTGTCCACTGCCACCTCCCCCCCTCACCTGTCCACTACCACCTCCCCCCCTCACCTGTCCACTACCACCTCCCCCCCTCACCTGTCCACTACCACCTCCCCCCCCCCTCACCTGTCCACTACCACCTCCCCCCCTCACCTGTCCACTGCCACCTCCCCCCCTCACCTGTCCACTACCACCTCCCCCCCCCTCACCTGTCCACTACCACCTCCCCCCCTCACCTGTCCACTGCCACCTCCCCCCCTCACCTGTCCACTACCACCTCCCCCCCTCACCTGTCCACTGCCACCTCCCACCTTTACCTGTCCACTACCACCTCCCACCCTTACCTGTCCTCTACCACCTCCCACCCTTACCTATCCACTGCCACCTCCCACCCTTACCTGTCCACTGTCCCTCCATATCCTCCAGTCGTGGCTCAGGTTACGGTTTAGTCTCCTGGACGATTGGTAGTTGGGTGTAGGTATAGGGAAGGTGAAGACTGAGGGCCCATGATGTAGGTCCCAATGTTACGATGTTCCATGTTGATTTCAAGAAATGTTCATGTCGCCATATTGATCTTAAGAAATGACCATATTGCTATATCGAATTTACTTCTTGATATCCCCTATTTCAATCTAATTATTTCCCCTGTCCCATGTCACTAGCCTTAAAATGGTCCATATTGCTCTGTCAAATTTAGGTGTCTAAGGCCAAAAGCCAGGCGGGGTGGGCCTGCCAAATCTCGTCCAAACTACTCTATCTTGGCAGATAGGTTGGGAGTGCTTATTTAATAATAACAGGGGGTGGTGGATTTGGAGTAGGAGGGTAAATGATTTAGATCCAGGGGTAGTAGATTAAACCCCCTCCATGAATTCCTTCATGTCTAGGCACCCTGCCCCTGAATCAATTGTGATATAAGTCACACTTTAAGTCTATGTTAAATATGCACCGAAAATCACACAGCTACATGACTTCATGTCTAACTACCATGATATATCATAAAGCATCTACATTCAGTAACATCTGTTTCACCTAGAATCTATAGTTCATAAATGGGTTTATAATATTGTGAATGTAGGCGTGTAATGGTTTGTCTGCCCGGGGGGGGGGGGCACTCAATTGTTTTTTTGACATTGGTGTGCGGCTGGCCCTTTGACAACCCTTACCCTTGGTGAGGGGAATTTGGTCAGAAGTGACCCTTGCTGAGGGGGATTTTGGTCAAAAGTGACCCTTGCTGAGGGGGATTTTTGACAAAAGTGCCTAGGTTTTAGCATTTTTTCCCAAGTAGTTGCCCTTGGTGTAAGAATTTGGGTCAAAAGTGACCCTTGTTGCAAAGAATTTTGGCAAAAACTGCAAAATGTGACCCTTTTTGGCAGGATTTTGTTGACATCTCCGAAAAGTGACCCTTGGTGAGGGGGATTTTGGTGAAAATTGACCCTTAGTGTGGGGGATTTTCGTGAAAAGCAGACCCTTGGTGAGGGGGATTTTGCTCAAAAAGTACCCTTCCCAGCCGCACACCTGTGTATACAAAATATACCAAGTGCCCCCCCCCCCCCGGGTTTGTCTGTCTGTGTGTGTAGGGGGGGGGGGTACATGGGGGTGGCGTAATGCCATCGTACCTGCCAGGTGGCTGGTATACTTTAGACTGGACAAATATGTTCTAATCCCCCCCCCCCCCCACCTACCCCCACCCTCACTTGGGCGTGGCCCCCGGCGTGGCCCGTATACCCACCCGGCACACAAGTACCATAAATATTTAGTTGCGGGATTGCTGTGTCAACGATATTGACCCAAATTTGCTAATGACGCCATCGTGATTATATAACATTTGATTACACTACAATATGGTGCATGTGGATTAAAGGCCCAATTGTTGCTGCCCCTCCAACATCGGCCAGAGTAGAGCGCCGACCGGTGCTAGGGGTCTTGTATATATAGGGGTTGGGGGGGGGGGGAGAGAATTCAAAGCGGTTATGAAGGTCTAGCAGAATGTGTAAGATTCCCAGTAAACAAAAAACTTTATACAACTTGTTATAACGTTATATAACGTTTCTCTAAGGCTCCGTACTATGGCATAACGTTATTATAACGTTTTAAAATGTTATTTTGACGTAAAATATCGTTTTTTGTTAGCTGGGTTGCAAAAAGCCGTACACTATCGTTAGCAGGACACAAAATGATTTAAAGGTGAAACTCTTGCTGTCCCGCCAGTAACAGTCAGAGTGCAGTCGGGACAGGTACTAAGCCCTATATATAGGGGCGATGGGGTTTGAGCTACCATTGATGTTTCTATACATAGTGTTACAATGGCAGCAGCGTGCAAACTATGACACAGATATGGTTCATTATGACCAGGTTCACCTCAGCCTAGGTCAGAGGCCATAAAGGAGAATAGGAGGTACAGGTACAGGCCACCAGCTGCAGGTCTAGGTCTGCTCTGGTACCAAGACAAGACATGTATACGTGGCTCTAGACGCCTGCATTCGACATGGTGAGATGGGGATTTATTAATTGACATGGGGTATTTGTTAAATTATGACATGATATAATACATTATATTACGATAGGTTCTTAGAGCGACATGCAACATGGGGGTGTAATAATAAGTGACAGGGGACGTGGGCAGTTCTTAAAGGGGCATTCTCACCTCTCACTTTTACCACATAGCAGACTAGAACAGTACTAGAATTGTGAGTGGGAAACGCTCGGTGATAATGCCACTTTAAATACGACAGGTACTAATATGGGCATTATGAGGGACCCTGTTATTGGGCCATATAATAATTATGATGATAATAATAATAATAATAATAATAATAATAATAATAATAGTATGTCGCTACATGCGGCGCTGTCTCCTGTTGCAGTCTTTCTACAGAGTTGCCCTAGGTAATGGGATTGGATGCCTAAGTTCGTCATGGCGACATGGCGATTTATTGAAATCAATATATTGACATGCGGCACGGAGCTTGGTGACATGAGCGGGAATTTAAGTGACATGACATGATATTTCCTAAAATCTACATGGGACATATAATAGGTTCTTAGAGGCGACATGGAAATTTAAGTGAAAGGTGACTTCGCCATTTCTTAAATTCGATATGTGTCATGCACCCCCCCCCCCCCCCACACCACCACCACCACCGTCCCATCTAGACCCCCAAGGTACAAACCATAAGTCTAAACTGCCTAGCCGAGAGGAATGCTGTATTTGTGTTAGAGTCTGCAAAGGTAGAGGCGGATATATCATTTTAAAAAAGGTGGGGGCTATTGTTAAAAAAATAATTAAAAAACTCAAATTTTGGCTCAAATGAGGGGGGGGGGGCGTCCACCATAAATCCACCGCTACAAGGGCGCGTGTCTATTGCTTAAAATGCGGAGATGTGAGATACCATAGAATACATAATGGGTTTATTTCCTGAGGAAAGAGAAAAACAAAAACACCTGCAACGACCAAAGTCTGCATTATTTAGTCAATCATGTCGCTGCTTTGTAATCATTCTGTAAAAATGCAATGTGAACATGTAAAAGAGAGCAAAGTATAGCATTTTATATATCACTCCCTGTATGTACTTCTAAAGCCACTCCTCCTCCTTATTACACATATACAATTAGTTTTAAAACAGGATGTCCATTTAAGTTTAAGTTCCTATCCCTCTGGCCAGGTCGGCCATAAGTCGACCCATGTACAAACATGAAATACACTACTTTGCTATGCCTAAACACAAACATGTAAAAAAGAGGATCATATGTCACTTTTCCTCTTCCTGAACTCGTCTCAGACAGCAAAGACGATACAAGCAGTCCATTGAACACGCTCCAAAACAGGACAAATGAACTCAACCCTGAGGCACTTAGAGGCCACTTCACTAGATCCTGGGACGGACAGCCTTGGAGCAAAGTCCCTGAGGTCCAAGTGATCCAACTCCCTTTTAAACCCTTTAAGAACCGCATACTGCTTTAACACATGATACCCATTATTGTCATGATGCACCAATGCTAAGCTTACGGGATTGATACATTCCCGAAGGTTCGGCATGATGCATGAATGCAGCCCTGGCAAGTAAATGCATCATGACGATCAATTTCATGATACATTAAAGCACAATGCGGCCCATAAAGTGCTATATAATTATGTTGCCTGCAGGGTTGTACAGGTGTTTTATGACAAGCTGTAAGGAATCCTCTATGTAGGGCAATGAAGTAACTTAACTGGATCTGAACTAGTTTAGCCATAGAATTTAGAAGTTCACAACATACAGTCTCTAAGTTTTAGCCACTGTTTATCCAAGAGGCAATATCATCATTCGCACATAGTAGACTAGAATAGTACTATAAAAGTCAATGGGGCACGCTCGGTGGTTATGCGCTTTACTACCCAGGATTATTTGCTTTAAACATCTGTCAAACCAATGTATACATGCACTCGGGCATACACTCATTGCATTGTGCTACAGTATAAATACATGTATATATGCACCATCAATGTGTATGCTAAACCACTCCGTGTGAGACCAGGTCCAAGGCTTTTACATTTAGTGGCTTAATGTAGCACATCATGGTCAGTCAATTTAAAGTTAATATGACAATCAACACATGTAAGCGCACTCTGTCTGTCTATCTGCTTCTGTCTGCTTCTGTCTGTCTCTCTTTCTCTGTATCTCCCTCTCTCTGTCCGTCTCTCTGTCCGTCTGTCTGTCTTTCTCTGTCTCTCTCTGTCTGTCTCTGTCTCTGTCTGTCTGTCTCTGTCTCTCTCTGTCTCTCTCTGTATCTCTCTCTCTCTCTCTCTCTCTCTCTCTCTCTCTCTCTCTCTCTCTGCCTATCTCTCCCTCCCCCTCTCCATCCCCCCATTATACAGTGAAATCTTCCCAAAATTGCCTGTTCGTCCCAGCTTTAATACCGGATCCAGGTGTATGAAAACAAACTTTAGTATCCTCGACTGATGTTATTTTGCTTCCAGATTCATATTTCCAAATATAATCAAATACAAGTAAAGCTCTCCGATGCTAATAAGAAAGAATACTCTATAAAATTCCCAATAAAAGGACTGAAACTGGTGATCTTTGGATGAATGTATAGTCCAGTGCTTGCTGCCTTAAATACTTACCAAAGCCTAGCACTGGGACCATGCAGGCAGAAACATGCACCCAATACACTGTACTCTTACGTAATACCTCTAAATAATTACTCTTGTTCAATACACAGCACAGCGGGGGGAGGGCAAACAAGGCCTCCATGATCCTACCACAAGTCAGATGAAGTAAAGCAAAACCTACCTTTTCTGTTTCCAATCCAAGGTATGTGCTCTATATCAAAGTTGATGCTATATCTAGAGTGTCCTTTGGTTAAGTTCCCCAAATGGTCTTGTAGTTGGTATCAGTTTATAGGTGTAGTTGACCAATGTACTACTAGATGAGGGTGTTGAGTGGGTGTAGAGGTGTGCACCACCTGGCAGGTACTGACCAGTCACTAGTGTGTAGTGCTGGACGTACTGGGTAGGGCTAGTGGTCAGTGCCTAGACGCGGCCAATGTATAAAGCTGGTTCCCACACACGCCGACAGGTGCGCGCCTGTCGCTACATGCAGTTTAACTCAGTGAACCCTTACGGTACTAAGGCCTAGACTCGGAGCGAGAACTGCAAGTAGCGTGGGTGTCCAAGTCACATGCAGTTTAGATATGGTCCGTCACGCATTGTGGCAATACCACCAGCAGTGGCAGAGCAGTCACATGTATAGACGGGGGTGCGGGCCGCCCCCAATACAAATTCAATTCAAATTCAATTCAATTCAAATCTTTATTTCAACTGCAACAAGCAGGAGCAAGCTCCTGTATTTCACCTATTATAGCAAGTCACGGATATTGCTTCTTTCTCGTAGGCAGACAGTTATACTAAAGACTAACATCTATTTATATCTACCAGTACCCATTAGTCATGTCTATCGTTTGTCATAAAGGCTAATACATATGCCCCCTCGCATATATAGAACCCAATTAAATCGGAAAGAGGCACCTTTTCCATATCCTGGATCCGCTACTGACTCAAGCTGGCCCCACCTCGACCTCTGCTCCCGAGCGTCATCGCTGGCACCAAAGGTTGCTGGTTAAAATAGTTTCTGTGCGCTTGGTGCTGTTGTATTAAAAGTGCAGATGGGTACCGCGTAGGAATCCCCCCAAATATACGGGGGAAGTGATGCGGTCATGGCCCCTCAAATACCAGCGATGTCGCTCGGGCGTGTCTGAGGACGAGTTGGGGCCAGCTTGCTACTGACTGGCCTAGTGGGTTTTCACAAAAGTATCGGTTTCCCAGGCTTGGAATTATAAATCTATTTCAACGAGATTAAAACAGAAGATGCATATGACATGTTACAATATGAGTGTCAGACCACGCCGCAAATAACTTAATTACCTGTGTTGGCCTGAACATCTTAAGTAAAAATTAGTATCCCAAAAACGATGTAGTACTATTCTAGTGTATTAGTAATGGGTGAAGCTTTTTAAAAAACACTATTCTGTCCTCAAGGCTCAACGGGTTAACCTTATATCTTTCGTCGTTTGTCACTTTTACTTTAGATATTAATACTACACAAGGTGTGCCACAGTGCCACACTAATTTGCATGAAACCAAATATGTTAACCTTTATATATCATAGGACGTTAAATTAACATTGTCCATATTATTTTACGTTTGATAGCTGTGGAAATTGATTAGAACAAAACCAAAACTTTACCTTTGATCAACATTAGGGATAGATGTGCCTCTACATGGGTTAGCATCGACACGGCCGACATGGCGACACGGCGGTTTTGGGCCTTTTTTAAAATCGACGGACACAGAAAAATCTGGGATAAACATCGACCTACAGATTTTTTTCTGTGAGTTCCTATATGTATAAAAATCGACACGACGACACGGCTCTCTTGCTTAAAATCGACACGGCGACACGGTCATAAATAGGTCTGTGTCCACTATACGACAAGCGAAGTGCAATATTTCCGTTATTTGTCGTCTAGCAATGCGTGTGTATTTGAGAATATATTTCCTTGATATATTCTACTTTAATTGCAGGTATGTTGTGTCCACTAGGCACTATAAATTGCTGCCCAGACTGCCCAGGGCAAACATGGAGGAGCTATTATAATAGAAGTTCTATATCTATATCTCAAGATGTTCAACCAACTATAACCACAAAAGTAAACTTCATGTTGGCAAGTTTATTTTATAAATCAATGCTCACAACGTTTCGCCGAGAAAGTGGCTTCTTCAGGTGATCTTATGATAGAATAAAGAACATATCGCCCAATTTCTGCAGTGAAAATCAAACATGTTAGATTTCTACATTCTCATTTTTGTCATCCACTTTTGATACCCCCAAATTGCTATCCCACTGTTGTATTTGAGAATTTTGTCGTCCAGCTGTGTCCACAGGGAGACAAAACATATATTTCATATTTGTATTCAAATTCACGTTTTGAAGGACGACAAACGGCCTCATATATGCTAGTGGACACAGGCCTAATGTGGGTACCCATGTAGAGGCACATAGATATTTATTTCAATTAAAAGTTACTTATTTAGGTTGGGGAAGGTAGGCAGGTGGTGTAGCCTATTTATACAATTTTCGCAGCATCAGCAATGTTACATTCATGACGTCAGGTATATATACCATATAATGTTTCCTTTCCAGGAACATTGACATACTAAAGGAGAGATCACTTTATTAATGACGGGGGAGGGGGGCGCGGTTGTACACAAACATTTCCATACTGAATAACAGTAATATGTATTAGTGAAATCAGATGTTTGCAATGCTTTGAGAAGATAAAAGATTCATTGGGACAGTAGAAGCCAAATATATGTTGACGTTATTTTGTACATATGGATCCAAATCTGTCAGAGTTGCACAACCAGTTAGAACAAAATAGTCCAAAGGATGCAGTTTCCATGAAAATAATGACCAGTATTTTCAGCATCAGTATTCCTTTGATAAATGGAAGCATAAAGCATAAATGAATATCATCTAAAATGTTTACTTAGTACAGAATACACGTGATCAATTTTTCTGAAATATGTAGCATAACTTGATAGCAGGGGTTCACGAATTCAACTTCTGCATTTACAATAGATAATTACAAGGTGACTTTACCTCAGACAGAAATCCATCTATTTGTGCTTTCTCATATTTCTGCCAAAACATTGACACAACAGTTTCATGGAATCATTGCGAAACCGTGATGCACCAAAACAATACAAGATAAAATTAACGGCAGAATTGGCAGTATACAACTTCTGAGATATGTGATAGAAGAGGAAGTAGGAGGCAAAGGCAGATGGTGAGGCTGTTATATCCAGGAACATGTAGATGGCGTAGCGAAGAAACTGTGGTAAGGTCAAACAGAGGAAAGTCACAGAAACCAGCAACAGGACACGAGTTAGCTGTTTGTCCAATCGGCGACCCTCTGAGTTTGAGCAGGTTCTCATTCTGTTTAAGACTGTTCGAAGGCGGGACCCTCTCCGCGACTCTACATCTGTAACAGTTGGCTCATCTTTCTTGATACTGTCAGCATTAAAAGAAGAAGAACCTGCCATTTCTCTTGCATATTTACCATTGTCATCACTCACACCTACCACACTCCTGCCTGTATCTCCTTTATCATTGCCCTGATGTCTTCCAACTGATGGCCCATTTCTGCCATCTGTCATCTCAAAGATGTTCCCATCTTCTGCCCCCATACTACTTCCACCTTCCCTCTTACTATCATTTTCATCTGACATGTTCTTCTCTACCAGCATGGCGGTATCAGAGAGGGATTTAGCTGAGAGCATCACTCCACTATTTACTTGACAATCATCATCTGGAGTATGGGCTCTGTCTAATGCTACATGTGGAAGTTCACAATCGCCAACCTGCTTTCCAATGAGGGAGCCATCCTCACACTGTTTGTTTCCATGGTGAACCTGGGCATAAGGCATGTTTTTACTACTATCTGGTTCACCTTTGGACATTTTGACATCAGTATCTGTACTTAGGCATGAGGTCAAGACTTGCTGGTTAGTGATATTGCCATTACTCCCACTTTTTTGGTTATCTATGTCTTCCTCTGATATCCATTCTAGGTGCTCTGAGTGGAGTCTACTCAGAGGATGCTCAATTAAACTAGTATGAGGATGGTTACTTGGATGAGGCTGTCTTCCTACAGAATTGTCTACAGTTTGTAATCTTTTTGTTTCTGTATCTGATGGCTGAGTCATATCAGCAAGGGGGTTCTGATAGCAGGCCCTATCCTCTACACCCTTGTAGACCCCTGAACTCTGTGAACTGTAGGTCCCTAGAGGCCTTAAGATATATGCATCAGGAGAATCCAAAGTCACATTATCTTGTCTACGTTCTCTACGGTAGGCCCCATTAGGTCCTATAGTGGACTCTGTAGTGTTATCAGGTTGGGTGGACCGTATACTGTACATGTCCTGCGCTGGAGTAGTACCTTCAGCGCTGTCCTTAACACCTTCCCCATCATTCATAACCCTATAGGATATCTTCCCACCCACCACCCTCCTCGGTCCGCCCTGTATAGCACTACCAGCACCCCCTAACCTACCCTCTAGTTTGACCACCCTCCGAACAATGGCAATATTCATGGCTAGTATCATGACAAATGGGACAAGAGAGAAGAGCATGATACTGGATATGGCAAATATTTCCATCCATACAACACTGGACCAATTAAGCCCATTACACACAGTCTCAGTCACAAAGCGGGCATTTAAACCAAAAGGTATTGCAATGATACAGGACCCTAAGAAGATGAATAACTCTGCTATCACTACTCTCCGCCTGGTCCGCAGTCCCATAGACTTTACAGGCATGCACGTGGCGAGATATCTATCTAGTGTAACAGCTACCAGAGTAAATGTACTGGAGGCAGATACACTATGGAAGATATAGGATTTAATCTTACACTCAGTATCGCTTCTTGAACCCTCAAGGAGAGCAGTTGTCACCCACAGGTGGAAGATGGAGATAAGAGTGAGGGTGTCGGTGATGGCTAACCCTGCTAGGTAGATACAACAAGGCAGGGTCCGGTTGTGTTTTAACATCATTACCATAAAGGATAGGACGTTACCACAGAAACCAATGATACACAGTATAGGGGATACGTAGAGGTTGATTGCTAATCCAACCTGGTAGGCCAGGTAGGCTTGGGCCTGCTCCTCCAGAGATAATGTACTGTTAGTGCTGTTTGATGAGAAGGTATCCATTTTAGCTACTCCTGATCCTCTGTAGACCATTTGCTGTAATCTAGAAAGGTGTTAATTGAAGTTCCTGAGTTTCTTTCTTGTCTATAGCGATAATTCAGTTTTCTCCATTTTGGCGGCCATGTTAGTTCTGAGCTTGGAATTTCTCGTGAGATTTAGGCATTGACCATACATCCACACACCAGAGCCTGCCAGGAACAGGCTACATTACAAGAGCAAAACCAAGGTCTCACAAGATTGCTGGTGTCAGTGTAAAACATCATGGTCGCGGGAACAAGTCCACACCTACGGTGGCCGTCAAGGGTCACCAAATAAAATATCACTATATAAAATGACTTTCTTTTTTCACTTTTCTGGGCCGATTAGGCAATTTCTCAAAAAGTGATTTTTTTTCTGTCAACCAGCAACCAATGACTAATGTCCCTCTGAGTAACCTGGTATATCCACTTCAGACTAAGAGCCGGGGCATTTAGACCTGCTCTGTAGAGGAGATTGAGGCCAGAGAATGGAATCAGTGCACCCTCTCAGTTCCCAACTGACATGAGTTGCACATCATTCAAACAGGATTAGCAATGGATGAGGGGCAAAAGATGTGTGAAATAACCCATGTTATCCTTGAGTTTATGCTACCCTTGAGGTAGCCTTACTGTTGTCGTTCATTATATGGTTATTTCTAGTGCAATTATTGGTGCTATTGTTGTAATTGTTCTTGTACACATAGTTGGTTTGGTCTGTATAACTATTGAAGTTATGATCCAGTGTGTTTCAGGATAATCAGTGCTACAGACCTGTATTGTGTAATCCCCCGCTCTATAGGAGACTGAGAGTATCAGTAAAAATCACCACAACCAGGGCCTATCTCCTCAGTCTCTTACTAGTCACCAGGCCCAGATTGATGCAGTGTCCCTAAGACATGCATCACCATTTTCAGAGACAAATGCGTGGGGATAATGTTACTGCACTGTTTTCCCATTCCGTGATCCAAGATGGTTCCCAGCAGCTCAACTATGTTGGTGTAGATTATAAACCCAGTACCATGACAGTGTCTGAATGACACCTTGGTATTGATCTCACCTTATCATGCACACTCCTTATCAGTATGTTCAAACTGTGTGGTTTCTTCACACTGACAATTCACTCAGTTTACTGTGGGTAGCTAACCGCAAGCGGTTAAAGGGGTATTCTCACCACTCGTACTTAACCATATAGTAGACTAGAACAGTACTAGAATTGTGAGTGGGATACACTTAGTGCTTATGCCACTTTAATGGTATGCATAGATCCTTGTGCCAACCGCTACCCCAAAATTCAATAACAGTCAAATCCAACATATCCCCAATACCAGGCCTCCAACCTAACCTCAATACTAGGTACATGTTTAATACAGGTTGTGAATAGTCACTCCAATGTACCTCACCCCTCACCCTATTCGCTGGGCTGTATCACTGCTGCGTACTACTCTGAACCTGAATGTTATTATGGAGTGATCATTTTTTAACAACAGGGGGGTGTGGTGGGTTTCCGCGTGGAGCGCGCAAAATTTTTTACACCCCCCCCCGGTCGAGGGGTCAAAATTCTCCCTTACGGCCGAAAATCGGCTCGCGCGCGGGCCCTTTGAAGCATAGTAATGCGCGGGCTTTTTGGCTCAAAACAGGTTAAATTATTTTGACCCCCCCCCCCAAGAGGGGTCCAAATTCTTTTGCCCCCCCCGGTCAAGGGGTCCAAATTTGCCCCCCACCAACCCACCACCCCCCCTGTTGTTAAAAAATGATCACTCCCTTACTACGTCAGGTCTCATTGCCTGCTGTCTAATCCCATCTGCCTCCTCTCCTTTCCAATTGAGTATCAAAATTCATGTCACTACTTTTAGGATCATACCCATAAAGCATAGAGTCAGTTGTGAGTGACAACATACCACGTAATGGTCACGTGGGAGTGTGCTTATCAGCGTGACTTGGCAGTGGGTGGTCACTTAAACACACTATAAGTTATTTACACAGAGATTGCATGAGGACCACCTGACTAGTTTCTTATCACAGCTGACCGTTGTGCCTTCATATGAAAGTCAAAAAAGTAAATTGAAGAAAATAACCCCTTAGGATTACATAAAAAGTAATTATTAATGTGTTCCAGCGGTAATATTTTGCTTAACATGCATTGTATTGACATGGAAGTAGATGTGATAATGCATTGTCCATTCTTCTACATCTAATCTACTCAGATGCCTGATATGACCATCCTCGTGACTTTTTCAATCAATCAACTCATTGATCAACTTGGTGAGCAGGAGAGTGTCACAACTAAAAGTGAATGACTACTCATAGTGAATCGCTATAGATATTTGTAGAAATGAAATATAGTTTTTGGAAAGACCCTACAAGGGTTTTTTGAATATTTTTTCTTTCTCATTGGAGTTGAATGTTCATTTTGACTCCATGTGGACAGACGAGGAGAAAGGGCCTTGCGAGGTGAAATGTGTCTTTTAAAATTCAAACCATAAGCTTTCAAATGAAGTATCATAGATGTAGATCACTTCTGGTTCTTGAGAAATTGCTTCATGAATCTGGGATGGTGCTACCCTTGCCAAACAGCCAATATGCTCTATCTCTTGTTGTTTTAATTGTTTTCTAACTCTAATTATCATGATTTTGCAAAAAAATAAATCACTTAATACCTAAACACTATTTTTCATTTTTTGTCATGAATTTGGATATAGAAATGATATTTATATTCTGTTTTCAGTGTAGTAGTCCCTATGAATCTCTCTATCAATTGGAATTCATTCTTCTTCTATTTGGAAGGAAGTTATGGTTGCTATGACAGCCTAAGGACATGGCACTGTAACCTACGATGGCCATACCTCATATCATACAGGGACTGTAAAATACCCAAATTGTCGAAATCAATATGAAGACTGAAGATATTAGCCTATAGGGATGTGTGACTCGATAACCCGATTACCTACCAATCAGTGTAGGACAACACCATATTCGTTTGAAGCAATCTGAATCATACTGTACAGCACACTATCGATTTATTAGTATGTACACTTTATTTTCAATATTGCTTATCTTGTATGGCACCAACACGTGTCAGTTCACGGATTTATAAATGTCATGGTAATGAAGGATAAATGCAAAGCAATAAATTAATTTTTTTATATAGAATCAGAATGATAACGTTCGAATTGTATATCTAATACATCATACACATTAGTACATAGATAACATATCAATCAGATTTTGATAACCAAATACAGCAGAAGAGTATGTCCAATATTGCATTAGGTTCGACAACTTAATTGCTGGCCTCCCCAAACAGAGTGCATTCAATTCCTATAAAGCATCAACAATTGAGCAGTGTCCTCAGTATTATTTAACATAACAACACAGCACCAGTCTACAAGGGATGTATGCCATGAATACATTGCATATACATACATCATACATGAGATATAGCGTGATATAAACTGAGATGAGAAATATAATTGTTACACACACTGATATTCCTAGGCTCCCTATACGCCCAACCTCTCAGTCACTAGTGCCTAACCTAGTTAGTCATTTTTTGGATCCCTAGACGCCCAACCTAGGTCAGTTATTATTGTCAGGTTGGTCAGTACTGACCAACCCACCTTAGTCTTTTAAATTCCAGGGGGAGCCACTGAGTGGTCATGACAGGTGGCCCCAACTAGTGGTATACAAATACAACACACCAATGATGAACCTAGGTTAGCCCTTACTGACTGACCCCTCAGTCATTTTTTAATATAACTTTGCAATTATGACTAACACTCATATGACCAACCTAGGATAGTCTGTACTGACTAACCCTTTCAATCTATGGATTTTCAGTGCAGGGTCCTTGCCTCGTGCTGTGCACTTGGCCTCGATCCGATTGTCACTGATATTTTCAGTAGCAGTCTGGAGCATATTCTGTGAGGGAGGGCTCATTTCTTTAGCTGCAAGTAAAATGTCCCCCCCCCCCCAGTCAACATATCCCCCCCCCCCCACACACACACCCGTTGAAGCTAGTATTGCGGAGGGTTTTCCCGCTGAAAACAGGTGAATCCCCCCCTTTCAAGGTTTGTGAAGTGCCCCCCCCCCCCCTGTTGTAAAAAATGAGCACTCCCAAGCTACCATATAACCAACCAGAAGGATATCTAGGGTCTGGATTTACAATGGGACATAGTCGGTTACTTTACCTTGATAGAAAGTAATTTATTTGGGGTTTTCTACTTTCCTGCCAATACATCGACACAAAAGTCTTTTCGAATCATTTCGAAACCGTGTTGTACCAAAGCAATACAAGACAAAGTTAACAGCCGAGTTGGCTGCATACAGTTTCTGAGATACATGGTAGAAGAGGAAGTAGGAGGCGAAGGTGGCTGGTGATTCTTTTATATCCGTGAACGTGTAGATGGCATATCGCAGAAACTGTGGCAAAGTCAAGCACAAGAAAGTGAAGGAAACTAACAGTAGGACACGAGTCAGCTGTTTGTCCAGTAGGCGACTGTCTGAGTTAGATCGGGTTCTCAATCTGTGTAAGGCTGTCAGAAGGCGGGACCCTCTCCGCGCCCCTGCACCCTTAGATATAGAAATCATGGACCCTCTCCTGCGTCCTTCTTCTATACTATCATCATTTATGGAAACAGACGCCCTCTTTCCTCCTGCACCTTTACTGCTTGTATTACCCACACTTATCACATCACTGTCTGAATCTCCTATACCTGTATCTTTAGGTACTGCTAATAACTCCATACCCCCTCCTACAACCACACTAAGGTCCTTACCCCCATTAGTAAAAACACTGTCCCCATCTCCCGACCCCTGGCTGTTCTGCCTATCCCTCATACTACTATCCCCATCATCAGTCCCCACGCTACCTTCCCTACCCCTTGTACTTCCAGTACCATCTGATATATTCTTCACTATCTCCATAGTAATATCAGAGAGGGATACTGCTGAGAGCAGTACTCCAGTATATACCTCACCATCACCTACTAGAGTTTGGGGTCCGTCTAATACTAGATTAGCATTCTCAACATCACCATCCATCATGAGTGAACCATCCTCACACTGTGGATGTTCATTGTCAACCTCACCACAGTTCATGCTTTGACTACAATTTGGTTCACCGATCGATGTTTTGATATGACTGTCTGTACTGAGGCATGGGGTCAGGACTTGTAGGTCAGTGAGATTACTATCATTCACTTGTTGGTGCTTATCTGTATCTTGCTGTAGAGAGCTCTTTGTCTCATTATGTGGTGTATCTAGATGATTCAGGTGTAGTCTATCTGGAGGATGCTCAATTAAACCAGTGTGAAGGCTGCTACTTGGCTCATAATATGTTCCTACTGAACCATTTGGAGTTTGAAACCTTTCAGATTCTGTATCTGATACCTGAACGGTCACTGCAGGGAGGGTCTGATAGGAGGCCTCTTCCTCCGCATCGCTGTAGGCCTGTCCAGTCTCCGTATCATTTAGGTCTGCAGGCTCTATTGTTATAGCAGGCAATACTGGGGTGGTACGATCATCAACACCTCCTTCACTATTCTCTACCATATATGATATCTTCCTACGCACCGCCCTCCTCAGCCTGTCCTGTATACTACCAGTCCACCGGTCCTGTAGTTTAGCCACCCTCTGTGCGATAGCAATATTCATGATTAGTATCGCTACAAAAGGGACCACAGAGAAGAGCATGATACTGGATATAGAATAGATTTCCATCCCGATAGATTTATATCCATTAAGGCCACTACATACAGTCTTTGTCAGGAAGCGGGCATTCCAACCAAAAGGTATTGCAATGAAAAAGGAGCCTAAAACTATGCACCCCTCCGCTATCAAGACTCTTCTCCTGGTCCGCAGTCCCATGGACTTTACAGGCATACATGTTGCGAGGAACCTGTCTAGTGTAACCCCTACTATAGTTATGGTACTGGCCGCAGCTCCACTGTGGAAGAAATATGTGTTGACCTTACACTCAACATCACTTCCAGTTCCTTGAAGTAGGGCCGTGGACACCCAGAAGTGGAAAATGGACAGGAGAGTGAGAGTGTCAGTGATGGCTAAACCCGCGAGGTAGACGCAGCAGGGCAGGGTCCGGTTGTGTTTCAATGTCATCACGATGAAGGACAGTGTGTTGCCACAGAAACCGATAGTGCACAGTATAGGGGATACATAGATGCTGACGGCCAACCCAACCTGGTAGGTTAGGTAGGCCTGGGCCTGCTCCTCTAGAGACATGTTAGTACCGTTATTTGTGTAGGTATCCATTGTGGGGAAACTGTTACTGCTGTTATCCAGCAAGGTGTCCATTTTGGTCACAGATCCTGAATCGCTGTATATAGACAAGGCTATAAGGAAGACTAGTGTCCATAGAAGTTAGAGACACCAAACATTTGTAGGCACACTCTTATTACTGCTTGAAGTAATCCGTTGTGGTTATACATGTAGTTCTTGATCCTCAGTAGACATGGTGCTATGCAGTAGGAAGTAGTCAGTGGAGTTGTAGGTGCAAAGCCTCAAAATGTCCACTGCTATTGCAGGTATTATAGATGACGGTATCCCTAATAGAGACAGTGTTGCTGTTGTTGTTATATAGGGAAATATAAATTGTATCTATGTCTTCTTTGTCTCATAAATACTCCCATCCTACATAGGGCATGTTATCATATGTAGGAAGAGCAAAGATCAGCTGCTTCTGATGTGAAGGAAGTCTGATCTGGTACTGTCTATTAACTGAGAACATCATAGATCGCGTACGAAAACACTGAGAAAGACGTCACATTATATGTCATTAGGAAGGAAGCAAAGATAAGGTTCCTTGTTACACACATACTCCCTTGTATGTTAACATACTTGCTCTATTGTCAAAGATATTGTGCTCCAAAGATAAATGTGTTGACCAGCTGATAAACATTTACTACCCACATATCATATATACGCAACACACAGGTGAGTTAGAGGAATATGACCCGTGCACTGACTTAATTTACGTTATAAGATGTGTTTCAGAATTTAATCCATTTGAAGAGAAACGCTTGAGTGATATTTTTCCAGTTGAGTGGAAACAATTTTTTCAGTTTCCAACGGACACAGTCAGTACTGTAACTGAGGGCATCATGTGAACTGAGGACATCCTTGTTGCTGGTGCACTCATTGATATTATTATCATTATTATTATTGTTGTTTTTGTTGTTGTTGCTTTTGTTGTTGTCATTATTGTTATTGTAGTAGTGGTCCAGGGTCCTGTGTCTTTCCGTACGCGATACAGACCTAGATCCAGACCAATGTCGTATAATCCCTCAGAATTATCAGTTAGTGTTTCTCACCTCAGACCTCCTCCCTAGACCCCAGAACAAGCCCAGGGTCCTGAGGCCTGCTCCACCCATTAGCAGGGGCAGCTCTCCTGGACTGATGTTATTCCATGGTTTCAGATTTCCATAATACTAGCCGGCTCCCTGCAACTCAACTCTGTATGTCTAATAGACTACTGCAACTAATAGTAGCCGGGGTCTGAATGACACTTAATTTTACCTTATCTGGCTAACTTGACAGTAGCAGGTCACTACAACAACCGGTTCCCGTAAGTTATCTGGACAGAGATTAGATGAGGGCCAGACAGAGCTGATTGTTCTCTAATTCCTGAATGCAGCCATTGGGGTAACTTCATATGAAAGTTTAACTTTAAAACTGAAGAATTCAACTTTAGCAAGATAAAGTATAAAAGTGAGACAACAGGTATTTATCTCTTTTTGTTTAAATGCAGTGCATTGTCGAAGGCACTGAAGTTATCTGAGGCATAGGTATGATAAAGTAGGAACGAAGGGGACTATCTTTAGTTATCACCATAACTTGGCCTAGTCATTGTTGTTATTTTGTATGCATAACCATCAATTTGTCAAATGTCAGACAAAGAATAAAGTCCACTGATATTAAGTTCAGGAGAAAACAAGGAAGTTGCAGATCATATCTTTTTTAATGTTCCATTTTTGGTACAAAGCTTCTAGATTTGGAGCTTAAGAAACAAACAATATTTTGTGTTTTTTTGTACTTTTTGTCGTTGCAATAGAATTGTATTCTTGGTTGACTGGACGACATTGAGGCAAGTTTAGCTTTCATCCTGTGCACGTCAAGTTCACAATTATACACCTTAACAATGGAAAATACTGACATATACATGTCAAATCATGAACAAGGAAAGTGGATAATACAATAGGGAAGTAATACATGAGAAATAGAGGTACAAATAAAAACAAGAGTCACCCACTTCTCATCCATCCACCACATGACGATTAAGCAATTCCATCTAGTACATATATAGATGTGAGAGAGTCAAAGGTAATCAGACTCTGCAATAAGAGAATCACACAGAATTTCTTTAGGACTCCTCTCTGTTAATACATATTAGTCATAAATCGTATATATTAACATGGCTAAACCGCACCCCAACCCCTTGGCCATTAATAACATTGTAATTATGAGTATTCCACTTAATGCCATATTATAAAGCCTATCAGAATAGTAACTTCCCTTGCTTCATATATATATACATGTATACATTACTACATAAGTGACGGATCAATTAGAGTTGTACAACCAAAAGGGTATAACAGTCTGCTCACCAGTCAATCCATATTCAACAGATAGCCTTTTTCGATTCACTCCATTTCAAATCAAAATCCATGTGCCCGAAGTGGACATTGAGATCCTTTACAACCTGTCCATTCTCCTGTAATTATCATAGCCACCAGTGACCCTAACTCTGCCATCAGGATGCTTTGAATGAGAGCATAAATGTGTATTTGACTATCATCTAAATTGTAAGCTTTTACAAACAGAGTGTATTTAGTCCATTTGCATTCGCGAGCTTGCCAGCACAAGGTACATTTCTCCCTTCACAACAGATCATGCAAGATAATCTATTTATCATTTGTTTTTCTACCAAGACATTTACACAACATCTTACACAAGTCCTGTCGAAACCGTGATGCACTGATAGAATACAATACAAAGTTAATTGCAGAATTAGTTGCATACAACTTCTGAGATATTTGATAGAATAGGAAGTAGGATGCGAAAACATCTGGTGAGGCCCTTGGATTCTTGAAGGTATAGATGGTGTATCGGAGGAACTGTGGCAAGGTCAAACACAGGAAGGTAATGGAAACCAGCAACAGGACTCGTGTCACCTGTTTGTCCAATCGGGGACTGGCTGAGGTTGTGCTGTATTTCCTTTTGAGCCAAGACCCTCTCCTTGGCTCTTGGTCCTTGGTATTTAAGGAGGAGAACTCCCTCCTTCCTCCAGTCCCATTACCATTGGCATCACCCCCAACAATCACATCACCACCTCTATCTCCTGTCCCTGTGTATTTAGGTCCTTCCTGTAACTCTATAGTCCCTTGTGGCACTCCTTTAATGTCCCCAGCCTCTTCCTCTATGCCATTTCTCCTTTTATTCTCAGCAATGTCCCCAATATCTCCTTTCCCCATATAATTAGAGAATGATATAGATTCTGATCTATAGGCCTCTGAAGGCTCTGTAGACACAGCTGCCTGTGTAGCCCCAATACCATTCTCTGGGCTGTATGTCTGTGCAGGCTCTATGGTCATGCTAGGATGTGTATCCCCTATACTGAACACTGCCCTTACTGGAGAGATTCCCTCAGGACTAGCCTCTATAAAACTTCCCTCGTTATTCTGTACATTATAAGACGTCTTACTATGTTTTACCCTCCTTATTCTCCCCTGTATGGTACCCTTCAATCTGCCCTGTAGTTTAGCTAGTCTCCCTGCTATAGCAATATTCATGACTAGTGTCAGTATGAAGGGGATCATAGACAGTACCATGATCAGCGATATGGCAAAGACCCTCATTCCTACAGAGCCGTACCCATTCAGCCCACTACACACAGTCGCAGACAGATAGCGGGCGTTCACAGCAAATGGTATACCCAAAATAAAAGCACCTAATAAGACGCACCCCTCTGCTGTCACCACTCTTCTTGTAGTCCGCATTCCCCTGGACTTAAGAGGCATACATATGGCAAGGAACCTATCTAGTGTAAGAGCTACTATAGTAAATGTACTCGAGGCGGCTCCAGTGTGGAAGAAATAGGAATTAATCCTGCACCAAGTATGACCCCTGGGTCCTTCGAAGAACGTAGTAGCCGCCCAATGAGTGCAGATGGCCAGGAGGCAAAGGTTGTCACTGATGGCCAAACCCGCCAGGTAGATACAGCAGGGTAGAGTGCGGTTGTGTTTCAACATCATTACCATGAAGGACAGTGTGTTACCACAGAAACCTATAGTGAAGAGGATAGGGGTGATATAGATGCTGATCGCTATCCCCACCTGGTAGGCCAAGTAGTGTCGCACCTGCTCCTCGATACACAAGGTACTGTTGGGCCATTTACATTTGAAGGTATCCATCTTAGTCAAAGGTCCTCGTTCTGTAGGAAGGTATACAGTGTAGTTTATCAATACTGAAACTCTATAGCCTACTGAAATACTGGTACTGTGTCTGTTTTATTCCAGAAAGTGTCCACTGTAGTTGACCACTGTCTAATGTAGGATGTATCCAATGTAGTCACAGGTGGTGAATCTCTGTTTAGAAACAACTATGTTTTGTGTAGAGAGATGTCCACTCTGGTCATAGTGTACATGCACTGAACCCCTATGAACAAATCGCTATCAATGTCTCAGGTAGGCAGGTGTCCACTGTGGTTATGTACTCTGGTTTTCACAAGAGGTTAGTCATAATGGTATTGCATACATTGATGTCATTCCTTTGTATGTCCTGTTCTGACATGTTAGAATATGACAGAAATCTGCTGCAGTTTATATGATGAATAATGGAAGCATGCCAGTGTATACAAACACTTCATAGTAGCATACATCTTGGTTGAAGGGAATCGGTTAGTAAACTGATATGAATAAGTCAGATGTATTATTGTTTAAAACTCCATTGTGATTGTAGCTTGTGCTGTAATGTTCCTGAAATTCTGAGGAATGCAGATTGTCTCTACATGTATGTGCTCCATTGTCCAATTCATAATCCTCCATAAACATTTCAGCTAAGAATCTTGACTGAGAATAAACTAGTATGCTCCTCTTACTGACTTTATGCTGTGTCATCTGTGTATCAATATGCATTCAGATTGGGCAGTAATCCCTGAGTAGTGTCAGGTATTGGTGCAGTCTACAATATTCATGCCTATGGGATCAATGTATTATCTCTCTCAAGAGATAGGAGGTGTAGCCTATGTCATCCTGCCAGGTATATTTCCTCAAGATAACCTTTCCGCTGAATGTCCTTTTTTTTTTGTTGTTCCAGATATTGATATTGGTTTTGCTACCGATGCAGTTGTTGTATAACTACTGGTGTTGAACATATGATTTATTTCTATACAGAGCACCAAGTGAGCACTACACAGAGAAAGTTAAACCCGCAGATCTTACTGCACGTCCAGTAACAGTCAGAGTACAGTTGGGACAGGTACTCAACTCTATATATAGGGCCGATGGACCTTTAAATGTGTCAACTGTGTCTCCCACTTGGCTCTGGTAAAATAGAGTGTCAAACCACTAATTACCCTGCTTTTATGAACTTCAGAAGGGTCAACTTGAGTTGACCATGTACTATCAGTGTCAACTAAAGTTGACCCTTAATATAAGCAGAGTCAATAGCCGTTTGACACCCTATTATTACCAGCGCCACGTTGGAGACACAGTTGACACCTTTACTTTTCTGTGTGTATAGTATTTTCCCTCAGGTTATGTCTATGATATGCCAATAACAGTGTAGGTAACCACAATTAATCAGTCCTATAGAGTCCTGTTCCACCACTGGCAGGGACAGCTCCATGGTAATGATGTAATGTAATTGTTCTTCGATCCATTCCATGCAGTACTTTCCAGTAATTAAATAAGGCCTAACTATATGATAGCAAAAGCACAGCTATCACTGGCTTTTAGGCCTTACCTGGCAATTGATTGACACCTCTCCATCGATCTAGCCTTATCAAGACATCACGTTAAAATCTATTGGTAACAGGTCACTAGTAGACGAATTTAGATGATATGAGGGTTATCCATACCCGACTCTTAGGGAGTGATAGTTTCTTAGCAACCAATGGGGGGGCGTTATTATCGAACTCTCACAGCGGGGAGGGGGAGGAGGTTCTGATGTAAAATGGCCATCTTGAGGGGGCTGAATATTTTGCAGGCTGTCTGTTCTCCTGTAACTATAATTAGCTGTCAATGATTACAAGCAGTGGCCCCATCTTAAATATCATCATGATTTGAAATTAATGGTTGCATAATAGTAGAGTTGACTATCATCTCCATTGTTAGCTTCTCCTAACAGAATTCGTTCAGTTCTTCTGCATTCATCGGCCTACCATGGTAAAGTCTATCTCTGCTTTCAAGATAGAGCATGTACGCGCTAGACAGTAATAGACAATACAATAGACAATTGATAATACCTGTGCTGCCACCTTGAGTAAACCTGCCATGTAAATATATTTGCTATTTGCTTTTCTATCAAGACAAAAAAATCTGTCTTTGAGTCATGTCAAAATGGCTAAATTCGAGTAGGTTTTTCATTTGTGGAGATGTAGGGTAGACCGCCCATGAGATGACTAGGTGCTCTATTGGTACCATGAGTTGACTACAGATGCTGTTGTTTTACAGTGTGTTATAGGGCATTTACACGTTTCCGATCTCACAGATACGTTACAAGGGGTAGTAATGGATCATATGCAGCAGTCAGATCTTTGAAATATCATCTCTGGTATCTCATATGATGGAACCAACTTGATATGTCTTATGTGCATTTGCTTCACTTTACAGTGCAAGATTCTAGAAAATATACTTTTTACAACCCCTTCATTACATGTGTTTTAAACCTACTAATGCAAAATAGCATTATTTCATGATAAGTAGACTATCCCACGCATGATGTGATTTTCATTGTTTTAAATTTATAAATGTTAATGCCATTTTTTACCAATTCATGGTGAACAGTGGCGAATGAGGCGAATGACAAACTGCCTGAGCTAGCCAGGCTGAGGGTAACTATTCACTGATATTGGACAGTGTTATACTTCTTGGATCTTGTATGACTGGTTGGGTCATGGTACAGGGTGGTTAGCTCATGGTACCACATCTACCAGAACAGGTCTACGATTCTCAACAAGATCATTCAAAGAATACATAGTCTAAATCAATAATCAAATCTAATTCATCACAATCTCACATATCTCTGGAATAAAATGAGACCATGAGAGACTCAGTCTATACGAAAACTTTCTCACCATGCAGGACATTCGGTCCTGCAAATTTTCTTCTTTGCAGGCCCGGCTCAATTTTTGCAGGCCCGGATATTGGAGTACAACCTTGCTATTTAAAAAGCAAATATAAAGCAAGTGTTTGTACTGGCAATGATAATAGATAGGGTTTCCCCTACATGTTACAATCATATTAACCACTTTAATGTGTAAATTGTTGAAGAACAATACAGAAAATATTCACATTTTCTGTTTTGTGACTGGAGACTTTGAAAAAAAAAAAAGTCTACCAACATTCATTTCATTATAAATCAATAACTGGTACAAATATTTATACATGTATAATTATGTTATCAATAGTAAAATGATTATTTAAACATTATTCGTTCAAAGGTTGCTTGGTTGGTGTAGCTTGTGCAGTCTATATGAAAACCTGCAGGCCACCGGCTATAGCCGGCAAAACGTCTGCCGGTCCGGCAGAAAAAGGGCGACTGCAGGCCCGAATGGCTGGCTGTATTCCAGAGATTCTTGTCTACATGCCATTTTTTACGGCTTGTAAATCGGACCATTATTAAGGTTTCTACAGCACAAAACAGAAAATGTGAATATTTTCTGTATTGTTCTTCAATAATTTACACATTTATATTTGCTTTTTAAATAGCAAGGTTGTACTCCAATATCCGGGCCTGCAAAAATTGAGCCGGGCCTGCAAAGAAAAAAATTTGCAGGACCGAATGTCCTGCATGGTGAAAAAGTTTTCGTATAGACTGCAACTTGTGGACTATGTCAACTGATGCAATGCATACTTTATCAAAAGGTTCTGCAGTAGGTAGTGGTGGGGATGACAGTAGTGCATTTTGTAGCACTTGAGATAACCTAGAGCGATGGTAGACATGACCACATACTGACCCTACATACTTGTGCCATATATGTGCCATATACACTGTCCAGAAATACATTGTGATATTGAAGGTGTCTCATAATCATGCCGAATGTGGCAGAATACTTGAAAGAAGGGAGAAACAAGGGTTCAGACGGTCAAAGTAAATTATTAATGACCAATTAATTGACATTTATTACAATCAGTATCGGTTATCCAGAACAATATTGGAAAATTAGCTGCAACTAGAAAATAATGATCTACCTTCAACAGGATGGAATAACTAAATTGTATGATTTTTTGATTTTTTAATGATGATTTCCTAACGTGCTTTCTTATGGATGTAGTAGGCTGCAGGTGCCATAGTGAGTCCTGACAGCATCATCAGACCTCCAGCCAGGTAAAAGGTATGTGCGTACACGTGTGTGTAACCACACAACCAAGCTGAAAAAAGAGAAACATATGGGAGCCTATATTGTATTAAATCCTTGGGGGTGACATGGTGCCGAAATGAATCATTTTCATCAATGACTATGATGGATCAATGCAGCACTGTTTACTCCTTGGTATTGCATTTAGTTACAAATAATTATGATTAGGCTTTATTCATAGATGAGGAGAGGTTATGAAGTTTGTCTGCATTATCAAGTGAAATTTTGAACAAAGATCTACAGAATTATAATGAAAGCAAGATTTTCTTTTCAAAAATGTAGAGAGGTTATGAAGTTGGTCTGCAAGTGAACAAAGATGGACAGAATTATAATTAAAGCATGGCATCATACTCTAATACACTGTACTCTTACAGGGTTGATACACCCCAATAATAGCATGATGCGCCAATGCAGTGGTACATTCATGTATTGTGTTGACAAATCTACATGATGCCTGTGGAATCATGCTGTGCTTTAAGGGCTAGTTTAAGTAATGATTTCTATTGTTACCTGCCATAGGAGCTCCTAGTGCATACCCAGGTACACAGAGGAAGAGATATATGCCATATGCAGTAGCCACCTGAGCCTTAGGCACGTGCTCCATGATGGTCGACCCTCCCAGAGTGTTGTAAGGTCCTGTTAGTAGCTGGTACATCACCGCATACACAAACATCATCCAGAGTTGCTTCATAAAGGGCAAACACATGGTCAGCATACCTGAAATACAAACCAAGAATACTATGAATTTTCGCATATATGCCTAACTCCTTTTAACGCTTGTCGGGACATACTCAAGTGGGAACGTAGACAAGAATTTCTTTCCAATCTTAAAATTGATAATCGTAAAATTGGTAAACTTGAATATTGACAATCTTAAAGTTAATAACATTTAAGATTATTGCTGCCAACCATCGCCTTGCATACTGGTAAGACGGTGCCCTACGCTGTGTATGGTATGGGAGAAGGGCTTATTTTCATTTCATTATAGATTGATTTCAACCAAGGGCCAAGTCGTTTAATTCCCCCATGGACAATAGAGGCGGAGTGGTAGCTCATGACGAAAAACATACCCTCAGTGGTGCGGCCAATACTCAAAAAGCCCAATTCTGGGTAGGAGGAGGGGGCTTAAAAACTAAACCCATCTATATGCTTGCAACCATCTATGATTCTATAAGCATACCGTTATGGACATTTTGCAGAAGCAGACCTTATTAGGGGGTCAGAAAAAACTTGTTCTGGGAAACTTCACCACCCCCCCCCCCCCCAGTTAGTAAAAATGACTCAGCCTCTTTCGATTTTTTACATCAGATGATGTCAGTGTAAGAGGTCATTACAGGGATGAAATGCTGAATGTTGGCAGAGAGAAGTACATACCGATGAGTAGGGTACTCAGCATGATCCACATAGGTGAGTTGGCATGTGTGACTTCTGCCACCACTCCTACCAGTGGCCGTGCAACAGTACTGCCGACTCCTAGGGTCATATACACGTTCACTACATCCTCACCGGTAAAGTTCAGAGTCAGCAAATAACTGCCAAAGTGGGTCAGGATAATTGATACTGAAAAGATGATGATCAGGTTACATGCACTGACACAGACAAATGGTATGATTTTGAAAAGTGAGAGGACTTCTATGAACCCTTTGCTTTTGCTTGTAGTTTGATTTAAGTGTAATTTATTTCCATAAGAGCTCCCTGTTATGCTCTCAACAACAAGTCCTAGATTTCCCTCTGGATCTGGGACAGCCTTTAATGGTAGCATGATTCCATTGTCTAGAGAGCTCTCTTCATCCTTGAATAAAGTGATATTCTGAATTGTAGAATCTCCTTCAAGATATGAGGTAGTTTCAAATGGCCTGAATAAGGAACAGGTCACCATCATGTGGGCATTAATTCCAGCCAGTAACAGGATTGCTCCCCTCCATCCGTACATATCCTCAAAATAGGTCAGAACTGGCGGCAAAATGAATGATCCTGCTCCCATCCCGGCCAGGGAAACACCACATGCTATCCTCTTGTACTTGTGGAAGTATGGATCTAGATTGGTGAGGCTAAGGATGCTTATCACTCCTTGTCCAGCTCCAGCAATGATACCATAACTGATGTAGAGGTGGAATATCTGAAAATGAAACATTGTCATTACTTTCATTGCCAGGGTTGAATGTAGCTCTGGTAAGCATGGATGGAGCATTGGTAAGTAAATTACTCTAATGTAGAATGCATGACAACCCAGCTAACAAAAAAAAGGAGTTTTACATCAAAATAAGGTTTTAAATGTTATATAACGTTATATAACATTATGAAATGTTGTATAAAGTTTTTTGTTTACTGGGAAGGTACTCTCCAACACTATGTTAGTGCATTATATTGACAATTAATCATGTAGTTTCCACTGCATGTTGGTATTTAAGCAAAAACCGGACTGCTTAAAGTCACACTTTAAGCATCTTTAATTTCAGTAAATGCCACTTAAATGTCACTATGACTTTTCCAGGACATTTACATAGAAATTAAAGCTGCTAAAATGGTGACTTTAAGCAGTAAATGGTTTGCTTAAATGCCAATGTTCATACAGTGTTCACCATGCAATATTATAGTTTCTTACCTTAGTGGAGAAGGCACTACATGCCAGTCCAGCTGTTGATATAACAGCACCTGCTACAGTCACACATCTACTGCCAAAACGCTCACTTAGTATACCAGCAAAAGGACCTGTACAACGTAGATATCATGGTATAGTGTAGACCGGAGAATTTGGAGTAACCCTCTCCGTGGAGGTTGTGATCCTCAATTATAGATGCAATCTCATTAACATCAGATACCATCACCTCACACCATTTAAACAACTCATGTAAATAGTCATTTAGGAGGAGCTCATTCTCTGCTGCCCTTCCAACTGTCACAGATCACTGGGTTTAGGGTCATTTATGTCAGGGTTAACAGGGGGGGGATGCCGCAGCAAGGACACATGGTAGTGAAATTACGAACGAAAGGGCACAAGTCTTTGTCTCCAGTTCAGCATACCTTAGGGAAATCCAAATTACTGTAATATTACAGCATGTGGCCAGGTAGTAGTCAAATTGTTTATTTCTTTCTGATGTGGCTATCAATCAATGTGACAACAACATTAAATACACTCTCCTCTTTGTATCTGATACATTCTAAAGGAATGCATATGCATGAGAAAGGAGAATCGAACCAGTTCAGTTCACATTGTGTTTTTCCTGAGATCATTAATTATCTAATTATAACTTTGAGCAGTTGATACACATTGTTGTGTTGAAGTCTATTGAACCTGTTATAACAAATAAACATAATGGATCATGATACATGATACATCCTCTAGAGAACACTGGAGACCCTGTCCTTGTGGGTGAACAAAAGGTTTTCATCAACTACTAAATGGCATATTCACAAGTACAATCAGTACTGTTCCTATTTGACCACTTCTCCTAGTACTCACTAGATGGCACCTCTGAGACAGTTTTCCACTGCAGTTGGGCTGACATCCATGGTTTGACAGGTTAGTTCATAATTCTGTCACTACGTGGCAACTATGCAGCGTTTCCCCCCTCCCCCCTTAGGGTTGACTTTCAATTGTGGGGTCATTTATAGTATACAGATCAGCATGGAGGTGAGTGACACCTGAATAGTGCATTCATGCCTCATGGCCTAGAAGGTTAAACCTTTCCCGAAGACAAATAAGCATGAATTTTTTTCCAAAAAATTTAAAATAATCTAATTATCGAAATTAAAATGAAGCGTTGTAACATTACTGTTGTGGCTACTCCTTGTACATTTTTTGTAAACACAAGTGGAATGTGGGATGTGGCAGAGGATGTCATGAGCTTTAATATGACAGCAAATATATATTAGGGTGCCTTGAATAGAACTTACCTATAGTATGCATCACACCAGTGTTAATTGAAGTAATCAGTGCGACCTCACTATTGGTTGCATTCAGTGAATCCTTGAACATGAGGTAAAACATCCCTGTGGCGTAGATGAAGCCACCTATTATGACATAATTCAGGAAGGACATTGTACACAGCAGCCAGGCAAACGCCCCATCCTGGGTTGATGCTTCTTTCATCCTGAGGTCCTATAGGGAAATAGAAGTAGGGGTAGTAGTTTGTTTTGTTATTCTTATGTTGAATAAGGCAGAAGTAAAGGAAGTTAGCAGATGTTTATTATACAGAATCTGTACAAAGATTGAGTGTGTGAGTGGCCTCACAGATAACTCAGGGTAAGCTGGGTGTGTGAATGAGTAATGGATGTTAAACACCATTTCGACAAACCTGGGGCTGTAGCTTATCATGTACAGTTAGATATAGTACTCCCTTATACTCATTTATTTGTCAATTCTGGCATCAGAAATGAATTCCTTGTTTAAAGGTACCCTCAAGTCATGTGTCATACATGTAAGTTATTCCATTTCAGGCCAGCAGGTGGGTGTGGGTGAGCAGGTGTGTGTGGGAGAGCAGGTGGGTATGGGTGTGCAGGTGGGTGTGGGCGACAGTCTCCGGCTGCGGGCATGTACTGCCTTCTGTTCCTGTCAAAAATCTAGTTCAAAAATACCAACTGTGACATACATAGTGCGGCAATAGGTGACGACACAGAGCCCCATTGTGGAGTGCAGGTATACTAATCCTCTGTCCAATCAACACACCCCCTTGTGAGTAGCAGCGGTACCACAGGTGGAAATAACATACTTGTGGCGCCACCATGTACTTGACGTGTGGTATGAGAACTAAAACGAGACATGAGGTGGCGACATCTATGGGCATGCTCTCTGTGGGTGTACTACTTGGATACTCCAAGTAGAGTGTTGCTTAAGTCTGTACCTTTTTTTTAGAAATAGGGGGAAGAGCCCCCGAACCCCCATTTTTGGTGTAGGCTTATGTCATTTCTGCTTGTGCTTGCCTATAAGCAAAACTGAAATTAGTAGCCTATGTCTTTCTCTGGCTCATATTGGTTTCCCAAACACTGCCTGCTGTTTGAAGTTCTGCTGTGAAGGTCATCTACCGCCTTTGTTACCACAGAACATGTCCAGCTTTTGCCCGGTTTGGGGGTAGAAGAGAGAAATGACACAAATTTGTCTAAATATATGATTTCTATCTTTAGTGAAAAAAATTAATGCCTTGGAGCCTATGGGTGCCCGTTACCGAGGATAGATTTGTTTTAGTACATTTCCATAGTAGCGAAAGAGAGAAAAAAAATTGTTAAAGATCGAATATCACAAAGAAAAAAAAAAATTTCTAAGGAATATTGTGTGCCCCGATCTTGCCTATGTATCTCTTTTTTCCGCTTTTGTCTATCTTGAATAGCAACTGAAAGCTTTTCCCTATGTCTCAAAATTGTCTTAAAACGCAAAATGAGGCAGTGTATATTACTCAGGATTAATTTACCCTGAGTCAACAAGTCCCGTAGGGATGTCAGTAGGAATCAGTGGTCTTTCCTGAGAAGGCCTTAGCTAAATGTTTTGTGAGTTAACTGTGCCTGCACTGACTGCCTATACCTTTTTTTTCAAACGCCCTGACTAGGCACCTGGAAGAACCGCACTGCAGGGCTCAAACCAGCAGTCACAGGTGGCACACTAAAATTGGCACCCTTATGAGTGCCTGTCTGAAATGACTCTATTAGTTTTTGCTCCTATTCAGCCCTATTAGAGATAACAGAGCATGCACTAGCTTATTGGAAAGCTCTTTTAGCCGGCTATCCGCTACTTATCATTGGGAATATATTTAATTGTAAGTCCTAATATGGCAATTATCCAAATGTAAAGGCCAACTTCATCTAAGCGAATTTCATTGAAATATTCATGGCCCCTTTGTATTTACATGCGGCCCTCTTTCTACATATCAATAGTATGCTAGATGTCTGTTTCCAGCCTCCTGCATGGAATCCCAAGAGGTTTCCTCCATTCCCCTAAATGAGTCATGTTCTGTCTTGATATACCAGTGTTAAGCAGTCTGGGTATCCCTATGTAAGCCTATTGGTAAGATGTTAGATACTAACACCAGATGTCACCGGTGAGTCATGGTTGAGACCTAATCTCTGGTTTCACCACCTGTGTCTGGTATCACTGTTCATTTTAATAATAAAAGAATGTGCTATACAAGTCACATATTGTAGGATTCGGGTTTAATCAGTGAGATATACATACACAAGTATCATTGTAACATTGTGCAAGCCTGATATGTCATGTTACCTTGCAATTAAAGAGAGAACAGAGTGTCTCTAGTAGTTGGTGCCAATTTGCCACACCAGGCTGTGTACATTTGTATAGCACCAGCTTGCTTCTGCAGCCTATGCATGTTCTGGTTGATTTCTTCACTTCTACTTAGGATACAAATATAATTCCAAATGTTCTGAGAGGGGGTCAATGTGCTCTATCACATGATCACAGTCCGAATATATTGTAACCGTTTTAAACAAATTATCCAAGTGCCTACCCTGACTTTTCCATGTATATTATTTTCACAAGCCTTCATATTCACATTTGATAATCCGTCACTGTGATGGCCATACACTAAATATTACAGGAGTGACAGCTGATTACAAATGCCTTACCAGGGCAGCCCTTCTGACAGATTATCATATCCCCACCAAGCACTGGTATAATTACTACATGGGTGATCAGTTACTCAGTGGGGACATCTACTGCTTGACCAATGAACCATGTACTTATGACCTATGACCCTATGTGTACATAGATGTTTAACAGTGGCCAGCTGGTGCTGCCATCTCCTGCCTTATATTAACTTTAATGGTAATAAGCCCCTTCCATGGGGTATTATGACCCCCAGGAGATGAACTGACGCTGGCTAGTGGTAGGCTGTTTTATTTCCATTCCAAATGCATCATTTTGAGTTGATTTAGCTCTATCTCCAGTAATTAACCGTGAACTACCAATTAAAGATTTCTATAAAAGCATGAGCCCTGAAAATACACAATTTTAGGGGGCTTATCATAAAAAGATAACAATTTCCTAATTAGTTAGAGGACCCCCATGAGATACCTGCATTCAAGATGCTTCAAACAAAAAAAGAATCTCGTTGATACATGGATTTGTCATCAAGCAGTGTCGATTCTCCCAAATGATAATGCAGGTGATTACTCAGTGATGCAGCTCAAGGCAGACTCAAAATCTGAAGGTCTGTCAACATTGCCTCTGAATTACAGTATGTAATACAATTTTGTATGCTTATTCCAGCCTGTATATGATGGACCCATTCAGGATCTCTTTATACAAATTTACTAGAAGTCTCCATCTGCTCCCTAGTTAAAATGGGGACATATCATAAAAGGGTCATTTAACATAGGATCAGATACGGATGGGTGATCAGCTAGACCCGCCGGCCACCCTACTATACTGCAGATAGCAGGGTCTCATTTACCCTCTAACATATGAAACAAACACGGTCAGATGCTTTGGTCAGGGATTCCCTCCTAAGTGTGATGTGTGGGGTCCAAGACAAGACAGTCGCCCCCTCTGGAGTACTGAGCACTGTAACACCAGTCTAGGAACAGTGGTACTACTCTCCCTCAGGAGGCTGGATTTAATGTGTTTTACCTACTGATCTTAACCGTAACCCCTACATAGGTGTTTTATTACTTCATAATTGTGCTCCATTCACAGCAACTCACGGGTCCACGGGATTAACATGATGCATGAATGCAGCTCTGGTATCATGATGACAAAGGGCCATTGAATGTGCTGTCAGACATATACTTAAAGATGGCATTTCAGCTAATTTCAGGTAGATTTCTGCTACCACGATATGTACATCATTAAGGTAATATGCTATATGTATGCCAACTTTTAAAGCAATGTGGTATCTCAAAATCAGTTAAAATACACTAAAAAGGACAATCTGAGTAACTGTCCGGCGGACTTAAAAGCCCCTGACCTTATTGTATGATATACAGCAAGGGTACCAGTCCCTCAAGTACCTCTGATTGATCGCTGTGGTAAAGTGAGAACGTGTTATTGAGGGAGTTAATTACCCTTGATGCACTGCTGGGTGCAAGCAGTATGTGCCTATACGGGTACATTTGTATTATACAGTACAACTGGGACATGGGAAAACTGCATAAGCTAAAGGAAAGCTTGTATAAATCTTATTTTTCTCATTAACGTATGGCATATGATATTATGCAGAGAATACATGGAGAACAGCTAAATTTATGCAAAATGAAAGGTTAAGTTTGGTCCTTGTTTAATTGTTTGCCATGCTTTCCTTTTTTACATGAATTTACCCACACTTAATATCTCGGAAGGGCCAGTCTATACACATTTAGTATAGCATTATTTACTGCTCTAGTCTGGGAACCTGGCAGCTTTCCCTTAAGACAGGTATGAATGTGACTGTGGTAGGTCATGTAAATCTGTTCTTTGAGAATCATCAAACCGCAAAGCAGTTTCCACAATGATGCTACGGTTTTCATTTTATATTGCGTGATGTATTTGTCATGAGGCTGGGAACCAGGTCATACGTGCACTGTACGTCATATATGCGACCCGTTTTAACGAAATGGGCCCAGATATTTATCTCTTGATGAGCTGTACACGAATATGGCTATATCACAACCTTTTATATCTACAGCTTGCGACCCGTTAACGGGTCACATTTAGCATGCATTTTTTATGGTCAAATCAATCGAGATCCAGTAAACCTAACTAAGCCATATATAGGAAGAAATTGACCCAAAATTACTACCAAAGCCATATTTAAATTTAAAAGTGATGGGGTCAAAAACATAATTTGCTATCTCGAGAAAGTGCACCAAACGCACCACGCCCCCCTCCTCCCCACAGACACGTATATAATACTTAAAGGGAATCGCTGGTTCCTACACAGAAGCCACCTGGCGGCAAAAATCGAAGCCCATAAAAAGTATTCTTTAAGCTGTATTCATATTCCTACATAGACCACTTTCCCTAAATCAACTATTTGTATTTGTTATTTGGACAGTATACCTCCATTGTTCACATATCTTCACTGCTAGGACACCCATAGGATCCTATAGTTAAGGCAAAAGAAATATTTTTCCAAAATTCATGTCTTTCTCATTTTATCCGTGACCCCCTGTTTTATTGGTCCTAAAATGTTTGTATAGATGTCCATTATACATTTCCAAGGTTTGGTTGCAATATCAATAGAAGAAGGGGATTATCCATGCCAGATAATGTGAAAATGCTGTTTTCCTATTCATTTCTATAGTTAAGGTACTGCTTTGCTCAAATGGCAGTATCATGAAAGTTATTACCGTAACATGGCAAATTCTTTTGATTTTCTATTAGATAATAAATCAAACTATCATAATCCTGAGTTATATGCAAAAGTCAATAGAACATCAGTAAATCTGTGACAAGTAGCGAGTCCCTTTAAATGACCTGCATGGACTTTAGGGAGTGATCATTTTTTAACAGGGGGGGTGGTGGGTTTGGGGGGGGGCAAAAAAATTTGACCCCTTGACCAGGGGGGGTCCAAAAAAATTGGATCCCTCTTGGGGGGGGGGGGGCAAAATAATTTAACCTGTTTTGAGCCAAGAAGCCTGCGCGTTACTATGCTTCAAAGGGCCCGCGCGCGAGCTGATGTTAAAAAATGATCACTCCTTTATCTAATCCTACAGAATGGGAGTTTGTGGGTTACCACACTGGGCTCATACAGTCCTGTACCATTGCTGGCAGAACGGACAATCTATACCTCAATGTTTTGACCAGATTTAGTGAAGAGTCCATACAGACAATGCCATGTCTTATCTCGAATAAACACTGTGATTTCCTAATCCATTTGAAAGTGGAAATCGGATATTTCAACAGAAAATAACACCAGACAACAGAGCTGCTACTTACCTGTGTTGAGGCCAAGTGTTTTTCACACAATTAACCCTATCAGCTCTCCTGTGCTACACTACCCCCCTTTAGGGAGTGATCATTTTTTAACAACAGGGGGGGGGGAAGGGTGGTTTTCCGCGCGGAGCGTGGGAAATTCTTTTCACCCCCCCCCCCCTCAACGGGTCGAAATTTTTTACCCCCCTTCCCTATCGGCGCGCGCGGGCCCTTTGAAGCATAGTAACATGCTGGCTTTTTGGCCCAAAACAGGTTGAATTTTTTTGACCCCCCCCCCCCCCAAGAGGGGTCCACATTTTTTACACCCCCCCCGGGTCAAGGGGTCCAAATGTTTTTGCCCCCCCCCAAACCAACCCCCCCTCCCCGTTGATAAAAAATGATCACTCCCTTAAATAACTAGGCCTATAGGATACATGTGTATACATACATGTACATGCTATACTGTTTTCTGGTACACCGCACACTAATGTTGTACTAATAACAAGGGTCATGACCCGGGACATGATAACCTCTCCCCCCCCCCCCCCCGTCTACACAGAGAGAAAAGTGAGAGTCAGCTGGACTCACCTACCACAGTCAGGCCTGTGTCTCCAAAAGCACCCTCATGTAAAAGTCAGGCTGACTGTGGAGAAAGTCCAGCACTGCCTGACTTTCATGACAACAAAAGTCAGGCAGTACTGGACTCTCTCTACAGTCAAAGTCGGGCAATGGACCCTCGCCTACGAGAGTTCAACACCGCCTGACTTTTGCATTCAAGGGTAGTCTGGCACTGCTGGACTGTTATCAAAGGAGGCTGAGATCAATGGAGGTGAAAGTCCAGCAGACTCTCTCACCTGAGTCAGGCAGTGCCCGACCCTGGGGAGAGTCCAGCTGGCGCTCACCTTTTTCTCTGTGTAGTGCCATATCCAGGGCACCTTCGGACCTTAGCATGTAGATGGCCATAGACCCTATCTACAAGCTATACTGTTTTCTGGTATACGACAAAGAGGTTGTGAAAGTGAGTGGCCAATTACATGTGGACATTCACTCATTTTACATTGGCCGCTCAACGAGCCACAAAGACTGCTAAAAAGCCAATGTGTGGGGCTCCAACATGTGGACCCATGTTATACTAGTGACAAGGGACATGATACCCCCCCCCCCCCACACACACACCAGTCTATAGTGCCATATCCAGGGCACCTTCGGACCTATATAACATGTAGATGGCCCTAGACCCCGGGCCCTAGACCCCTAAATCCGACACGGCGGCATGCATGGGCCATTTTGGAGCTTTAGTAAGATGTTCTGAGATGGGTCAGGAGGGGAAAAATATAGTGACATGGGACATGGGGCATTTCTTAATATCGATATGGTGACATGGTCATTTCTTAAGATCGAAATGGGTATGGTCCTAGACCGCTAAATTCGACATGGTGACATGGCCATTTCCGATATGGCCAGGCCCGTAGCCAATGGGGGGGACGGGGGGGGGGACGCGTCCCCCCCCCCACGGGCCTACAGACAAGAAAAGGTCCACATCATGGAGCCCTAAACACTGGCTATCTGGAGCTTTTTACGGTTTTTCAATCGGACAATTATTAAGGTTTCTATTGAGGAAAATGCGGGGGGAAATCTTTCAGAGAAATGATTTGGTCAATAGGTATTTTCAGAAGGCACCCATACATATAAGGCAACAGGACAGGAGCGGGACAGTGGGTTTTCAGGGGCTGGTACACAAATTGGTTGGACCTGGGGGGGGGGACCTGGGCACACCTGTAGAAACTTTAGGGAGCGGGCCAGTAGGTCTTCAGGGGCTGGTACACCAATTGGTTGGACCTGGGTGGGGGGGGGGGGGGGACCTGGGCAGACAGAAACTTTAGGGAGCGGGACAGTAGGTCTTCAGGGGTTGGTACACAAATTGGTTGGACCTGGGTGGGGGGGGGGGGACCTGGGCAGACAGAAACTTTAGGGAGCGGGCCAGTAGGTCTTCAGGGGTCGGTACGCAAATTGGTTGGACCTGGGGGGGGGGGGGGGACCTGGGTGGACCTTGATGGACCTGGGTGGAGTCAGGGACAGAATGTTTTGGGAGGGGGTCAGTGGGTCTTTTGATTTGATGGTCCCCTGGACTTCACCCGGTGGAAAATTGTGGCTCCCTGCAAACCAGGCACAGCATCTTCAAGTTGAATAATTTTGGACTGCTAGCCCTAAATCTGTCTAGAAGAAGTTTATTATTTTGCTTGTAGGGGCTCAATCTCTAGCATACAATATGTAGTCTGGGGACTAAATGAGAGGACCTTGGGGACTTCATAGTTTTCTGTGTATGTGTTTTCAGTGAGGGGAAAACAGAGAAAATGGAACCAGTGGCAGGGGAAAGAAACATGAGGGAATTTGCCTGGGGGGGGGGCACTCTTGTATTTATGGATACCACGTGCATACATTATTCTGAATTAGGACCCCTTTTACTGGGACAAAAATCCACCAAAACACCCCCTTTTGGCGGGATTACCCCCTAACATGTGAAAAAAACAGCCCCCTTTTAGTGGGACACCAGCCTTAATTGGCCAAAATCGACCCCTTTTTAAGGGATACTCTAAAATGGCCAAAATTGGAACCCTTTTAGTGGGATACCCACATAAACTGGGCAAAATTGGTGGGATACCACCCTAAATTTGGGCCAAATTCCAGAAAAGATATACCCCTTTTAACAGGATTTTTTGGACTTTTTACTTGGATATTCTTGGCCTAAAAACATACCCCTTTTGCCCAAAAATGGCCCAAAAAGGACCCCTAACGGCAGGTCCGGCCGTACCCGCCAGTGGGACCCAAAAGGCACCCCTTTCCCGGGATTTTGTGTACGCACATGGTTACTATAGATCATATAGAGAGTGCCCCCCCCCCCCCCGGGAATTTGTGAGGGAGGCTGTAGATATGAGATGAGAAGGTAAGGATCGGGGGAGGCATGGAGAAGAGAAATACCTTGAGGGAGAGAAAATCAGTATAGGAGGAGGAGAATGGAAATGATGAAAGTAGCCTCCCCCTTACTGAAAAATCTTGATTTGCCTCTGATTTATGGCTGCAAATTAGTTCAATCTTAGCACTCCCTAGGGCCCTCTGGAATAGGGGCCCCCTGAACTGGAGCCCTCAGAACTGGGGCCCTCTGAACTTGGGCCCTCTGAACTGGGGCCCCCATGAACTAGGGCCCCCATGAACTGAGGCCCCCAGGAACTAGGGCCCTCAGGAACTTGGGCCCTCGGAACAGGGGCCATCATTTCAATTCAGTGACCGTCAGATTGCTAGATCTTATTCAGCACCCGTCAGGTTGCTAGGTTTAAGAGCCCGCTAGATTTTCTCAGGTATCAGAGCCCGCTAGAATTTCTCAGGTTTCAGAGTCCGCTAGATTTTTTTCAGGTATCAGAGCCCGCTAGATTTTCTCAGGTTTCAGAGCCCGCTAGATTTTATGGCTTTCAGAGCCCGCTAGAATATCTCAGGTTTCAGAGCCCGCTAGATTTTCTGAGGTATCAGAGCCCGCTAGATTTCATAGATCTCAGAGCCCGCTAGAATTTCTCAGGTTTCAGAGTCTGTTCGATTTTTTTCAGGTATCAGAGCCCGCTAGATTTTCTCAGGTTTCATAGCCCGTTAGATTTTATGGATTTCAGAGCCCGCTAGAATTTCTCAGGTTTCAGAGCCCGCTAGATTTTCTCAGGTATCAGAGCCCGCTAGATTTTCTCAGGTATCAGAGCCCGCTAGATTTCATGGATTTCAGAGCCCGCTAGAATTTCTCAGGTTTCAGAGTCCGCTAGATTTTTTCAGGTATCAGAGCCCGCTAGATTTTCTCAGGTTTCAGAGCCCGCTAGATTTTATGGATTTCAGAGCCCGCTAGAACTACTCAGTTTCAGAGCCCGCTAGAATTTCTCAGTTTTCAGAGCCTGCTAGATTTTCTCAGGTATCAGAGCCCGCTAGAATTTCTCAGGTTTCAGAGCCCGCTAGATTTTATGGATTTCAAATCTTGCTAGAATTTCTCAGTTTCAGAGCCCGCTAGAATTTCTCAGTTTCAGAGCCCGCTATATTTTTTCAGGTTTCAGAGCCCGCTAGATTTATGTACGTATCAGAGCCCGCTAGATGTTTTAGACATCAGAGACCGCTAAATTTTCAAAGTCTGCATTGTCTTGGGGCTGAGGTGCGACTGGGCTGCATTGTCTTAGGGCTGAGGTGTGGATATGAGGCATTGACACTGCTCACTCACCTGACAGGCTCTTACCCCCTCCCCGTAGCTCCTGGGCCACGTTGAGGCCATTTTTACGTGATTTTTGAAATGGAAATTCTGAAAAACTTGCGTATAAGCCGCACCCCGACTTTGGGCTTATCCTATAAGCCGCACTGGCGATCTGACTCGCGTACTAGCCGCGGCTTATAGGCGAAGTTTTAGGGTAGTGGGCCTGAGAAATTCTAGCGGGCTCTGAAACCTAAGAAATTCTAGCCGGCTCCGAAACCTGAAAAATTCTAGCGGGCTCTGAAATCTATAAAATCTAGCAGGCTCTGATACCTGAGAAAATCTAGCAGGCTCTGAAACTTGAGAAAATCTAGCGGGCTCTGAAACCTAAAAAAATTCTAGCAGGCTCTGAAATCTATAAAATCTAGCGGGCTCTGAAACCTGAGAAATTCTAGCGGGCTCTGATACCTGAGAAAATCTAGCGGGCTCTGAAAACTGAGAAATTCTAGCGGGCTCTGAAACCTAAAAAAATTTAGCGGGCTCTGAAATTTATAAATTCTAGCGGGCTCTGAAACCTGAGAAATTCTAGCGGGCTCTGAAACCTGAGAAATTCTAGCGGGCTCTGAGATCTATGAAATCTAGCGGGCTCTGATACCTGAAAAAATTTAGCGGGCTCTGATACCTGAGAAAATCTAGCGGGCTCTGAAACCTGAGAAATTCTAGCGGGCTCTGAAATCCATAAAATCTAGCGGGCTCTGAAACCTGAGAAAATCTAGCGGGCTCTGATACCTGAAGAAATCTAGCGGACTCTGAAACCTGAGAAATTCTAGCGGGCTCTGAGATTTATGAAATCTAGCGGGCTCTGATACCTGAGAAAATCTAGCGGGCTCTGAAACCTGAGAAAATCTAGCGGGCTCTGAAAACTGAGAAATTCTAGCGGGCTCTGAAACCTAAAAAAATCTAGCGGGCTCTGAAATTTATAAAATCTAGCGGGCTCTGAAACCTGAGAAATTCTAGCGGGCTCTGAAAATTGAGAAATTCTAGCGGGCTCTGAGATCTATGAAATCTAGCGGGCTCTGATACCTGAAAAAATTTAGCGGGCTCTGATACCTGAGAAAATCTAGCGGGCTCTGAAACCTGAGAAATTCTAGCGGGCTCTGAAATCCATAAAATCTAGCGGGCTCTGAAACCTGAGAAAATCTAGCCGGCTCTGATACCTGAAAAATCTAGCGGACTCTGAAACCTGAGAAATTCTAGCGGGCTCTGATACCTGAAAAAATCTAGCGGGCTCTGAAACCTGAAAAAATCTAGCGGGCTCTGATACCTGAGAAAATCTAGCGGGCTCTGAAACCTGATAAATTCTAGCGGGCTCTTAATCCTAGCAACCTGATGGGTGCTGAATAAGATCTAGCAATCTGACGGTCACTGAATTGAAATGATGGCCCCTGTTCCTGAGGGCCCTAGTTCCTGGGGGCCTCAGCCCGGTCCCTGCACTTGGAGTGGAAACCAACACCATCCATGTTATGAAAACGCCGAGATAGGGGTACTTTTTCACTCAATTGGCACGTCTGTGAAAATGAGAAATAGGGTTGTTTTTTTCAAAATAAATCAGTAATAAATAGAAAAGGGGGGTGCATATGTACCAATGGCTCTTTGAAAATACAAAAAGGGGTGATGTACTAATGATTTGTCCCTGAATGATGTCATAGAAACATTTATCTGAGTGTGCAACATGTATTTAATCAGTGTTCTAGGAAGTGGGGTAGGTCTAGATACACATCTGGGCCCCTGAGCACTACGTTGGAGGCTAGAAATTCAGCATTTTTGAAAAAAGGGGTATTTTTAGAAATGAAAACGTCAGCGTTTTTGTAAAAGGGGGTATTTTTGGTGGCCAAAAAGTCGGTGCTTTCATCATAATAGGGGGTAATTTACACCCAAAAGTCAGTGGAAAGGGGGTATATTTCAAAACCCATAACGTGGATGGTGTTAGTTTACTATCAGAGTGCAGGGACCGGGGGCCTCAGTTCATGGGGGCCTCAGTTCATGGGGGCCCTAGGTCATGGGGGCCCCAGTTCAGAGGGCCCAAGTTCAGAGGGCCCCAGTTCTGAGGGCCCCAGTTCAGGGGGCCCCTTTTCCAGAGGGCCTAAAGGCCTGATACCGGCCTGATATGGTGACATGGCCGACATGGGGCTACTATACATGATGGGACACAGGGGCGGATCCAGGAATTTGGGAAAGGGGGGGTGGCGCTGTATTAAATACCTACAGCATTGGGGGTGTTCAACCATCTACATTAAAATTTACCCCCTGGATCCGCCCCTGGGACATGGGGGTTGATTAGTTCTGTGGTGTAGTGCAGGGCCTAAGCGAACCACGCGTATTGAATCGGCAAAGCCGAGTCCCGGGGACTGGAGTTCCCGAAGCTTTCTGCGGCCTGCTCACGTGATGCGCCTTGGACCATAAACTCTCTGTTGGTCATGTGCCTGTGGTCATGTGATCAACGTACGAACCGGCTGTTGACAAACATTGACGTGAGTACCACCCCTTTTACACATTTTTGGCCACCATGTCCACTGTAAGCCTCAAATCCTTCCCAAATTAGCTGAAAGGTTTCATGATGTCACCATCTAAACTAGCCTACTCCTCTTTGCCTAGCTTTTAACACTAGAAACAGTAAACGGTAGTAGTATAGTATGTATCGGAACGGGACTATAGTTAAGTACTGTTTATTACTCAATCGACATGCAGCCAATCAGAGGCCTCCATTTGGTCACGTGACCGGAAGTGACCTACTTAGGGGATTAGTGGTGACGTCACGTGACCTAGTTAGCCAATCAGAGGCCTCCATTTGGTCACGTGACCGGAAGTGACCTACTTAGGGGATTAGCGGTGCATTCTGGGTAACCCTGCAGCCAATCAGAGGCCTCCATTGGGTGACCGGAAGTGACCTACTTAGGGGATGGTGCATTCTGGGTAACCTACTGACCTACTTAGGGGACCGGAAGTGACGTCATATGACCTAATTTAGGATCACGTGATCGGAAGTGACCTGATGAGTCACGTGACCGGAAGTGACGTCACACGACTTAATGGCCAATCGGAAGCGACCTGATTGATCACGTGACCGGAAGAAGAAGAAGTTTTTTTTTTGTTTAGGATCCCGTGACTGGAAGCGACGTCGTCACATGAGTGACGCTTTAAGAGACTGCGCGACTTACTAGTAAAAGAAGCCGTATGATAATAAAAACACAACAATATTTTCTTTTAATTTTTTTTTATTTTTTTTTTTCAATCTTGATAAACACTCTATTTTTGAAAAGATGCACACGCTTATTTTTTTTTTTTTTTTTTTCATATCTCTAAAGGACTCGTTGTCACACCGTCAGAATGCACGCGACGCTTATAATACAAGTAGCGCACGCCGTCTTTCTCTATGGTGTAGGTGACCATTTTGTTTCGCACCACTTTGAAATTTCTATTTACAGCAATGAGAGTTTTTCGTTGGCGAAGAACATCCAAGAAGGCGTCTGGTTCCTGGGGGTTTTGTTTCTTCTGTACGCCTTTTGCACTCCATTTTTTGGATTTTCTTTCACCGGTGTCGCTGACTCGATCGTAGCAAATGTAAGTCTTAGGGTTGAGACTTAGGATCCCGTCACCTTCCCACTCCGCTTTCATGAGCCCCGAAGTTCTCAGATCGTGAAGGTACCGTCTCTCACAACATCCGCCGGGCGGCGCACACCATTCTCGCACTCTTTCCGTTTTTGTCTTCACGAAAAGCTCTAAGTGCTCGTCGCACACCGCTGTCGGAAGCCACTTTCGTTTCTCTCTGAAGTACGTCTCTCTCAGGCGAGGTTTCACTAGGTCATCCAACGTGGCACCGCTGAGAGCCATGTAAAGACTGTCGGTGTCCATTTGACAAAGGGCATAATCGCGCCGATCGACGAATCTATCCAAGAAGTCGTATGTGAACTCTAACATTTTCAACTTCGCGTACTGGTATACCATGAACCCTATCTGAATAGGGAGGTTGTTCTTGACCGTTTTCGGTTGTAGTTCGACTTCAAACAGATCGGAAGTCAACTCGGACGCCTTTTTGAAGCGCCACGAATTGGCCAATAGTTCGAACTTCCGACTGTCAGTGTATCTCACCGCCGTGTGTTTTTCTTTGTTGCAGATTGTTTTACCGTACGTAGCGTTTCCCATTAACTTGTAACAGTCTGACAGAATTTTCTCGTTCTCGTTCACGTCGCCACGTCTTCGCGCCGCCGTCACTTCGTCCGCGAAACCGGCAAAGGAGCGTTTAGGTAGGTATTCTACCACCAGCTGCACTTTGGTGACTATCAAACCGTGCTCTAAATACCACTTGAGAAGCGGCGTTCCCAAGAGAATATTTTTTCCGTGGTAACTCCCTATCAGACATCTCTGAGGCGTGCTCAACAGCTTTTCTTCCTGCGCAAAGTCTGACATGTGAGGGCCTATGTCCGATTTTGAAACGGTCGCGTTCTTGAAAACGGGGGTCATTTCTTCGAAGTACTCTCGTAGGTGAGGCGGCGTAGTGATGTCCACTTGAACTAAACCGAACATTTTCTCCTCTTTCACAGCGGAAAGGATGTCGCTCTCGCTCATCGCGTTTCGAGACACTTTCAAAGCGTCAACCTTCCAGCGTTGTTGGGAGGCCTTGACCCGCTCATCTCGACGCTTCATCTCTCGCCATTCGCACTCCCACACGACGACCAGCTTGTAACCTAACGCTTTCAAGTAAGCGCTTACTCTGGTCGTTCTGTCGCGTCTCTCCTCTCTCAGTGAAGCGCACTGATATCGGTGCGACGGTATGCACTCGTGAGCGTGGAACCAACACCCGTGAAACTGGAAAACCATATTAGAGGCCGCGTGAAATCCGTCCACGCGAATTCTCCGACAGCCTACCGCCATCTCGCCGCCGTTCAGAGCGTGGCGCAGTTTCACGTCGCGGTCGTGCTCTACGAAGCGTAACCACTCCAAAGCGCTGTGAGAGTTTCTTTGCCTGATTTCGGGCTTGAACTCGGTCTCGGGCCGTCTCACCGCGTAATAGCCCGTGCAGTGCGCTTCGCTCATGCAGCGCAAGTACAGAGAGTTAGCGTCTAGTCCTAGGATGTGTTGGCACGGTCTCGCTTCTTCGCCGTACTTGTGCTCCCTTATCCGCGTGGTGCCCTTCTCGTGAAATCTATGGAAGATGATGGAAGGACCGCCGACTAGATTCTCTTTGATCAGAGCGTGGAGGACGGCGTCGAACTGGGGAAACGTTGTGAACGCGTCTTCTAGGTTTTGGAAGAGGAAGCGTAAAGTCAAACCGGCGAGAGAAACTCCGTCTTTCAACATGTCGATGCCGCGATCTTGGAAAAATTTAGCGTGATTTTTCAGAGCTTCTATGAAAGGTTTCACGTCTTTGTTGTTGTAGTGGATCAAGTAGTCTTCCATAGTTTGCATCTTCTCGTCGGACCAAACTTTCTGACATGCGGCGTAGTCGGATTCGGACATTTTGACGCCCGTCAGCTCGCTGTCGAAAGCCGATCTCGGCGGCAGCGTTCTGTTTGCCAGTTTCCTGGTAGACGTCATCCATTCGTAAGGAAAGTGACCTTTCTCTTCATTCCTGGTGAAAGCTCGCAAATAGGTCGCGTAGTTGTAACCGGGTGCCAAATAGTTGACTACGTCCAAGAAAACCGTGTGCTGTGTGTAAACCGCCAAGTATTGATTGCTTCTCTTTATGACGCTGAATTCTTGGTTTCTTCGGTCTCCGGAGGCGAAGAACGAGTGAAGGCGTATTTTGATCAGGTTCAAGTCGTAACGCCCCGAGTTGAAGCCCACCACTGGAGCTTGACGGATGTATCTCAGAAGACGCTTCTTCAGTTGAACTAACGGGTGTCTGGTCTGAGCCGCAGCGAAGCCGCCTGGAGAAGGGGTGGTGAACGTCGCCTCCTCCAGCAGGAGAGCTTCACCTATCGCCGCATCTAACTTCGCTAACGTCGGTCGGTAAAGTTCTAGCACAGCTTCCCCGATCGCTTTGGCGTTCTCGTTTATGTGATTTAAAACTCGGTCCAACAAGGGGTCGGAATCTGCGTCGGACGCTCTGACGAAGCAGACGGGCCCCTCCCACCCCGGAAAGTCGGATGCGACGCTAGCCGACAAAGGGACGTGATCCCACAGCAGGGACACGTGCTCCGTCGACGGTTCTTTGCACGGTCTGAAGAAAGCCTCGAAATCGAAGGCGATCTTGTAAGGGTAGATTCCGGAATGTCCGTCGGGGGGAAAAATGGAGAAGTCTGCTAGCGCTTCGAAAATCGTTCTCGAATTTTGGTAGATGCCACCTACGTAGCGCAACTTGACTTGTCGGCAAGAGGAAAGCTGGTTCCTGTGTCTCTTCAGCAAGAACTCGGTGGTGAACGCCGCCTTACACTTGCAACATTCGTATATGCCCGCGTACGCGTTGAAGTCCGTGACGAGAGAGACGTGCAAACCGCCTTTCGCCGTCAGGTGTAGGTTGACTTTACCTCGGGCGGCCACAGTTCTGGAAGGCGGTCTGATCAGAGTAACGCGTCTTCTCAACTTCCGCCCCGGCACTTGACGCGACGCGGTGTAAACCGCTATTTGTACGTCAAACAAGTTCTCTAACGCGGGTAAGTCGCGGATGTTCAGACCCGGAAAGGATTCAGGTGTGGCAGCGGGACAGAACTGACGTAACAAATCTGAAGCGCGCTTGCTGGTGTTGTATAAGTGAAAGGAAATGCAGCGGAAGATGCAGAGGTTGTCCTTGTTGGGAAAATCTAACACGCCGCTTCTCTTTCCAACTCGACCGGCCTGAGTGATCCTACCGCCTATGGGGAATTCCCCCGGTCCCATGTAAACGCAGATGTTCAAATTGGTAGGAAAAAGAACGTGCCACTTGGTGTCAGCGTCGCAAAGTTTCCGTACCTCCTCGCAAGCGACGGTGTTTTGCATCTTTGAGAGGAGCTCTTCCAAAGTTTCTGAATTAGTTACAGTAGGGAGCGGTTGTATGAGAGTTGCGTTGTTCTGGGAGGCGTGGAAGTAGCGCAGTTTGCTCTTGTCTTCTCTGTGTTGTAACAGTAAGCCTACCGAGAAACCCACTTTGTATCTGAATCTTTGTGTCAAGTGAATGCGACGCATAGTATCTACAGCGTCACTCAACTCGCCGGTTGGTAGCCTGAAGTTTGTTACACTCACGCGAGTCCCGTGCATCCTGACGCCCGTTTGTATCGCAGGCCAATTCGCCGTGAACGTTTCCTCCCCGTTCGGTACAGCACATATGCGCGGAGGGACGGTCACCCCGTCCAGAGATTCGCGTCGACAAGCGCTCTTTCGGCAATCCCCTTCGCCGCATAGAGGGCAAAACTTAGCTACTACTCTACAATTTTCTACGTGTCTCTCGTGGTTGTACGCTCTTTTAAACATTTTGAAACACTTTTCGCATACGTACTGTGTCATGTTTTTTTTCACTCGGTTACCAACTACTTAGCCGTCTAACTATCTATCTATCTATCTAGCCATCTATCAATCTGTCGTCTATGTAACTATCTTTCTGTCTGCTGTCTGTGTATCCGTCTGTCTGTCTGTCTGTCTGTCTGTCTCATACAGCGTACGTCAAACGCTGTGTGTGTGTGTGTGCGCGCGTGAGCGTTGAGCGTCTCTCATTCCGAATCTATGCCGAGATATTTCAGAATGATCTCTGTTTTGTCATCCAACTCTTTGAGCGCTCTGGCGGACAGCGTCACCCCCTGCTGTGTGGGTTTTTTGTCAGGACCTTCGTACTTGCGCACGTGGACGAGGTTCTTACCGCTGTAGTAGCTCACAGCTGCGTACACTTCGCCCGCCTCATCCAGCACTGCGAACCAGGGGGTGTGATTAGGTTTTCCTTGCGCGGCCGCTGTGTCGCGTATGCGCACCACTGCGCGGATATCGGCGATGCGTGCTATGAGCTCGCGCAGCGCGTCGGCCGTGAAGTGCACTCGCTTGCTTCTGGTCAGAGACGCCTCTTTCACCTGGCCGTCTTTTGTGTAGCGCGGCCTCCTAGACAGTCTAGCCACGTCCTCCCAGATCTCCAGCGTCAAAGCTCCGTCTAAGCAGAACTCTAACCCGAGTGTTTTCTCTGCTTCTTCTCGTCCATCTCCTTCTTTTTCTTGTATTTTTCTCTTCTTAGTGGGCCTTGTTGTTCTGGAACTCACCTTAGAACGTTTCACACCCGCAGGATGAGTAACACCATCAGCGTGAGCTGAATCAGCAGCAGAACCGATAGCAGGAGCAGCGTCAGCGCTGGTGGTATCGGAGGTCTCGTTGTTGGAACAGCGCAGCCACACGCCGTCCGTGCTGTGTGTAGCGGTAGAAGATGAAGCGCCGCCGCCGCCCTCGTAAGGTGGCGGTGAGGGCAGTCGCCACGGACCGGACGGGGGGGCGCTAGCAGTGGAGGAAGTGAGGTCGAAAGGTCGAAGAGGGAAGCCGAAAAACGTACCGCTCACCCCTTGCCCTTCGGGTTCTTCGTACGCCTCGTCGTCAGCGTCGTTCTCTGTCTCACCCTGTTGCTGCTCCTCCTCCTCCTCTTCTTCTCGGTTCAGGGGCTGAGTGTCCGAATAGCTGTAACTCTCAGCGCGAGCGGCGTCGAGGGCGTCCGTCGATGTAGTGGTGGAGGAGAGGGGCTGTGCAACGTGCGGCAGGTCATCAAAGTCATCAACAGTAGTGGGGAGGTAAAAACCCGGTTGCCAGTACTGCGCTGTGCCAGGAGCGTTGTCGTCAGTAGTAGTAGCAGTAGCAGCAAGTGCAGCAGAAGCAGCCGCAGCAGGCGCAGCCGCAGCAGACGCAACAGTAGCAGGCGCAGCAGCAGCCTCAGCAGGCGCAGCCGTAGCAAGCGCAGCAGTAGCAGGCGCAGCAGCAGCAGCAGCAGCAGCAGCAGCGGCAGGCGGGACGGCGGTAGCAGCGGCAGCGCGCTTAGCAGCAACGTGTACCGTCGCGAGTGTAACAACGTCGCTAGCACGACGACTGCTACCAGTAGTACTACTAGTACTACTACCACTACTACTACTACTGCTACTACTAGTGCTACTGCTACTACTACTACTACTACTACTGCCGCGAGCGCTCGCTACAGCAGGAGGGTGATAAGACCAACCGGCTGCGGCGGTAGTCTCATGTTCAGTAGCAAGAGCAGGCACTGACGCTAAACGAACGCTGTTCCGCGTAGTCTTCTTGTTCTTGAACGCCGCTAGCTGTTGTCTTTTGCTCATGGTGGTGACTGTAGAGAGCAGCAAAAAAGAATGAGTGAGTGAATGGAGGTTTCCAAGCCCCTTATATACGCCTTCTCGCTTCTAGAGCTAAGCTACTTACCGACCCTGTTCAGCTGCCGCCGGCTGGCCGGTGGCCATTCACAAAGAGAAACAAAAAGACATAAGGCATGACGTTTTCAGCTGGATCCCTTTCCCCCTCCCCTCTTTTGAGAGATCGACTGTGATGATGAGCTAAGCCGCTTACCACCCTGTTCAGCAATTCAACGCGCATTAGCTGTATAAAGGGTTAAGCGGTTGCTGCCTGCCGTCGACTGACCGGCGGCGGCCATTCACAAAGACATAAGGTATGACGTTTTCAGCTGGATCCCTTTTTGAGGGATCCACTGTGGTGAGCTAAGCCGCTTACCACCCTGTTCAGCCATTCAGCGCGCGTTAGCTGTATAAAGGATTAACGGTAACGGTGATGAGCTTACAGTGTGTATACAAAAAAAAACTACAGGAGGCGTGTGGCGTGAAGCAGGACCCCCCTAAGACGAACGTGTCTGTCTGTGAGTAGAGGCGTGTGCATGTGGTGAGCGACTTAAGTGTAAGACAAAAAATCGCCACCTCCTGCCGTGGTGAGTAGACCGGGCCGGCCAGGCGGGCGGGCGGCCGGCTAGTTCAATAGGGAGGGGTGACAGCTGCCTAAGGCTGTGCATGAAAAAAAATCCGATTTTCACCTGACCTCTGACGTTTGTTACAATGAATGTCAGAGGGAGGGAGACGTCCTCGGGTAGGGGGTAGGAGGTATTAAGGCTATGAGTGAGGAAAAAACACCGTTTTCAGCTGGTCTCCACGGATAGCGATGCCACACCCCCTCGTCATCTAAGCTCTTAAGGAGCGGAGCGGCTGAAAAAGCGTCATGCGGACAGGGTGCTAGACAGCTGGAGCGCTGTTGGAAATGGGATTAAACTCCCTCTGTATAAAAAGCTCTCATTTCTGTTGGAAAAAAAACATATCACCTCTGACCCCAGTAACGGCTACTACCACCACCACCGCCACCACCACCACCGCCGCCACCGCCGCCGCCGCCGCCGCCGCCGCTGCCGCCGCCGCCAAGACGAGACGAGATGGCTCAAGCTATTCCACTTTCAAGCTCGCCTTCACCGCCCGGTGCGCCTGAAAAAAAGTTAATGCGGCTTGACGACGTGAGACGCGGCGCGAGGCAGCAGACCGATGATGGGGAGACCCGACAGGTAGGACAGCGGCGGTTAGCCTATAGCGACGCCTTGCTTCGTCAACTAGGTAAAGAGTTGAGCGGCTGTTGGAGAGAGTTGGGCAGTAGCTTAAAAGTCAGCGCCGCCCGTATGGATGCTCTAGTAGAGCGCAGTGTCAAGACACCGGAGGAGCTGTGTACGGCGATGTTCCGAGTGTGGTGGGGTGAAACCCCGCATCGTCATAGATGGGGCGAGCTCGGTCGCGTCTTCACCCGCATAAGACGCATGGAACTGTTGGCTCAGTGGATGGCCCTTCTCCACAGACAGGGGTTGGATTTCGAAAACCCCGACTCGCGCGCGATGCATAAGCACTTGGGCACCCTCGGCAGACGTCTGGGTAGCAGGTGGAAAGAGGTGGGGGACCATTTAAAATTGTCGCCTGAGAGGTTAGATAAGATCGCTGAAGAATGCGAATACGGAGGAAGTCCCGCTGAGTGGGCCTTCCGAGTGTTGAAAATGTGGCAAGATGAAGCTGACGGCGCCGGCGGTACGCCTTTTGAACTCCTTCGAGTGTTGACTGAGGACATGGGAAAGTTTGGCCTCGGCATCGCGATATTACTTGACTTTATCAAGCAAGAAACAACGAGAACGACGGACATGTGAATTGTTGTGTTTTATTTTCATACGTCTTCTTTATTAGTAAGTAAAAAAAAAAATATCATAACAATTAAGACGCGCGATCTCTTAAAGTGTCACTTCCTCCAGTCGCAGCTGATCGCCTCATCGCAGCACGTGATAAACAAAAAAAAAACGAAGAGACACGCTTCTTCCTCTCGAGAGGAAGAAGCGTGTCTCTCGATTGAAATCTTTTTCTTTTCTTTTTTTCTTAAAAGAGACAAACGCCCCTTAGAGTGCTCCCCCACCCCCCTAGAGTGCCCCCCTCCCCCCTCCCCCCCTCCCCCCCACCACCCGCCCCATGCATCCTAAAAGCGCCCCCCCCTCCCCATGCATCTTAAAGAAGCCCCCCTCCCCCCCCTCCCCTCCCCTCCCCCCCTTATACACTCTAAAGAACGCTTCTACCTAGTTCAATAAGTCACTTCCAGTCGCTCGTAAAACAATAAAAAATGAAAAAAAATGAAAAAAAAACTTATATCGTAGTGTTTTTTATTAGTTTACCGAAAAAAAATAAGAGACTCGCCTCCTCCTCCAAAAAAAAAAGATATCACATTTTAAAGCCCGTGACCCCTTAAAGACGCTCATCTCTTCATTAAGTCGCGTGACGTCACTTCTTCTTCTTCTTCTTCTTCTTCTTCTTCTTCTTCTTCTTCTTCCGGTCACGTGATCAATCAGGTCACTTCCGGTCACATGATCCTCAATGAGGTCACTTCCGGTTGGCCATTAGGTCATGTGACGTCACTTCCGGTCCCCTAGGTAGGTCAGTAGGTTACCCAGAATGCACCATCCCCTAAGTAGGTCACTTCCGGTCACCCAATGGAGGCCTCTGATTGGCTTCAGGGTTACCCAGAATGCACCGCTAATCCCCTAAGTAGGTCACTTCCGGTCACGTGACCAAATGGAGGCCTCTGATTGGCTAACTAGGTCACGTGACGTCACCACTAATCCCCTAAGTAGGTCACTTCCGGTCACGTGACCAAATGGAGGCCTCTGATTGGCTGCATGTCGATTGAGTAATAAACAGTACTTAACTATAGTCCCGTTCCGATACATACTATACTACTAACGGTTATGTGGACGTTGGTGCTACTACCACTGACTGGCACTGTACCAGGAAGCTATTAAATGGAGTGATCATTTTTTAACAACGGGGGTGGGGGGGGGGGGGGATTTGGACCTCTTGACAGGGGGGCAAAATAATTTGGACCCCTCTTGGGGGGAGGTCAAAATAATTTAACCTGTTTTGAGCCAAAAAGCCAGCGCGTTACTATGCGTCAAAGGGCACTATACCTTCCCCTCACATCCGCTACCTCATATCCAACCCCCTTTCTCACATCCAATCCCTCCCTCGCGTCCAGCATCTTCTCCTCACATCCAGTACCATTTTCTCACGTCCACTACCAGCTGCTCACGTCCACTACCTCCTCCTCACACCCAACCCCCTCCCTCACATCCAACCCCCTCCCTTACGTCCAACACCTTCTCCTCATGTCCTCTACCACTTCCTCACGTCCTCTACCACTTCCTCACGTCATCTACCACTTCCTCACGCCCAATACCATCTCCTCACGTCCACTACCATCTCCTCGCGTCCACTACCACTTCCTCACGTCCATTACCAATTCCTCAAGTCCACTAGCACTTCATCACGCCCCCCTTCTCTCACGTCCAACCCCCTCCCTCACATCCATTCCCTTCACTCACTTCCAACCCCTCCCTCACGTCCAACCCCGCTTCATGTATTGGTATTTTATGGCAAATAAAGCTCTTTAGAGTGGCATTCTCACCAAGTGAGGGGACCACGGAATGGGTACATTTCTTGAAATCGACATGTGAGATGGGGACCCCCCCCCCCCATCTATACCCCCTTTGGTCCAAAATGATGAAAAGAAAATGGACCGCTTAGACAGACACCTGCAGGTACAATTGTCAGGGCCCAAAAAGCCCCCCCCCCTGGGTATTGTGCCTAAATTCAATGTGTGGAGGAGAGGCCCTCATACTCTATATATTAAGCTCTCAATGATGAGGCTCGGGAAAAGACTCACCCTAAAGGCCAGCTTGGAGAGGCCCTATGCTTTGGGCTGCCTCTCGCCGGGCTTTTGGTAGGACTGTGAGTGAAATGTTCCTATCCCTCTCACCTACGAGTAAGCTCCAAAATGGCCCGTGTAAACCATGTAGAATTCAATAGGGTGAGCAAAATCTGCACAACTTAGTGTCAGCGAGAGGTACTATACCCCATGCCAATGTAAATTCTCTCAGGCCTTTATGTACCAAGCACCTTTCTAACACAATAATTGTCTAAAAAAGTGTAGAAAGGAAAAGCTGAGAATAAGAAAATATCCATAGTCATATGATTGATAATAGGCCCACCTGGTACATGGTTTATAAATATTGATATTGTGGAGCTAGTAGCAAGATAAGACAGTCTCATATCGACATGTAGCCCCCTAAGTCCCCCCCCCCCCTCCTCAATCACTCACCAGCTGGCTGATATCATGGGTGGCTGATATCATGACTTTCATTGTAGGTCAAAATCGTTCAAATACATGTATATGTATATTGATGGTCAGATTTTACAGACCGCCATTTTGTCCCCTACCCAATCCCTCCCTGGTTCTGCTTAAGCAGATCGCACCACAGTTGGGAGGAACATACCAGGAAAGTGTCAATTCAATTGTAATCCCATTGTCTCCTGTCAATAGTGCCACAATGGCGCTGTACTCGACCTCTTATTGCCTGATAGCGGATTAATTAACCCTTTAAGGACGGCATGATACGTCAATGCATCATACCCTTGGTCGTCATGATGCATCAATGCAACCCTGGCGAGTAACTCGCCAGTGCTACATTCAAGCCGACCTTGTTGGGGTAAGACACCCCCGAAGGTTCGGCATGATGCACCAATGCAGTACCGGCGAGTTACTCGCCGTGGCTGCATTGGTGCATCATGACGACAAATGTCATCTTTTCGCGACATCCATCCTTAAAGGGCTAACCATGGTGTGCTAGCCACATGACACCTGGGAGGCGGGGCAGGGTGGGAGGTATATACACACATGTCGACACCACCACAGGCACTCTCAGCTGCTCAGGGGAATAGCACAGACCATCAGCATTGTGAACAAGGCGTAAGTAGTTGGTCTAGACCCCTGAAACCGACATGGACATTTTGAGGCTTTGTAGCATGAGACATAGGTATTTTTAAATTCGACAGGGTGAAATATGCATTTCTTAGGAACTACAGGGATCATGGGAAATTTTGTTGGCCTAGTAAAATGGGACAGGTATTTCTTAAAATCGACAGGGAGATATGAACATTTCTTGAATATGCCTACATTTGGCGTTACCAAGGAGAATGACAGGAGAAAACTTTGGGTGATAATGTGCATTTAATATAACTGGACAGGGGGTCTTGAAATATCTCATAAGCACTAGAAATAGATCTTGAATAGATCTAGAAATAGGCCTTGTGTCATACATTGTACACATGTACAGTGTTGCCGAAAACCTTTTCTCAACGCAGGCCAAAGTGGCCTGCGTCTTGGTATCTTACGCAGGCCATTTCCTTCTCACGCAGGCCATATGAATTTTGATATTTCAAGGTACTTTCATAAACTTCATTATGACTTATAACTACTGCAAAAACTTGAAAAGAAATTGAAAAAATATTCAATTCTACAAATATGGCGGTATCTTCCCTTCTAATTGGCCGATTTGAAAAATTCTTTCACCATTAGAAAGCTGAGATCATGGCAGGCCATTGTGGCCTGCGTCCTAAGGCCCTACGCCGGCAACACTGTTGTATGAGTGTGTGGAGGCTGTGTGGAGTATTAAGGCCTCCAACAAGTGTCCTGACCCTTATTCACGACAGCGTGAATTCGTGCGCACAATCCGCGGCTCAGCTTAATCTAATACTAGACATGCCAATATAGTGCTAAATTAGCCATAATCAGAACCCCTATGCGGCTTATAGGATATCTTCAAACTTGGGTGTGGTTTATATGAGGTTTTGGCTTATACATGAGACCTTACAGTACAATACAATATGTACCTTAGCACTTTGTTGTATAATGGTTATGTTTTACTTGTAGTAGCAATATGAAGGTGCTTATCGTGTTGGCGCTGTTCGTGGCAGCGGCCTCGGCCAAACACTTCTACCCTCACTTCCAACCGCTCTCCCCGGAAATGATTGACTATGTCAACAACTACGCCAAAACTACATGGGTGGTATGTAGGCAGAGGTGCCACTTTTCCTAATTTTGCAGGAATTCCTACATTTTTGCTGGAACTTCTGTATTGAATTAACTTTGAAAATTGACCAGAATCTTGCTATTGTTTGTCAACAAGGAAATGACATCTCTGTGACCCTCAAAGAAAATTTCATTTCTATGTTTAATCATGAGTCTGATTTTTAGTTTCCTCTTCCAAAATTCTCAACTAACAAACGCTATGAAAACATTACATATTGTTAAGATTAAATGGTCCTCTGGTCCTAAGGTGTAAATTGATAGTTACATTTATACAGTAGGGATAACAGGCTTTTATCATGAGTGAACAAGCCAACTATGAGTATATAAATATAACTACTGCATCCAATCTTCTACCTAATGAAGATGCATATACTGTGTACCGTCCTACATCTATATAGACAATGATGCATATTAGTAGATTGGCCATTCCTGATTACAAACCAGAATATTCACACTCAGATGCTTTTATTTTGTGATTTAAATATAAATAACACAAATAAATTAACATTTTTTCAGGCTGGGGAGAACATGGCTGGTCTAGATACGGCGCACCTTAAGCGGATCTGTGGTGTGGTAAAAGACCCTAACGGATACCGGCCGGCTTACAACGACCACAGCCTCCGTGTGGAGGACATCCCTGCCTCCTTCGACGCTCGTCAGAAGTGGCCGAAGTGTCCTACCCTCAAAGAGATCCGCGACCAGGGCTCCTGCGGCTCCTGCTGGGTAAGTAAGGCCAAAAATAAGTTGTGTGTTTCAGGGAATATCATGAAAAAGCTAGGTAGGGGAGGTCGTGCTTTTTTTTCCGTTGTTTTTTGTTTTTGTGGGGACTTCCTAGTCAAAACTAACGGTAATAATTCTGAACCATGCACCCTATAAAGCTATATAGGCATGTTTGGTATAAATTAAAGCTATTTTGATTTTCGCACCGGCCGTGGGTTTAATATACGAATTTAGTCACTGAATCACTCTTAGAAGAGAGGAACACCCGAAAGTAAATCATAAGGCATTGTACTACTCTGTTGTCAGTGTGAAGTTGCTAGACTGTAGATATTACATAGTGGGAGGTGGGGATAGTAAGATAGTAAGATAGTAAGATAGTAAGATTTTTATTCAAGCAGTAATCACGGTTTACACTGCGATTTTCAAAAGTTGAAAAATTAATTATGTACATATATATAAACACATATAGATACACAATACAATTTAGTAGCGTACCCGAGGGTCTGCTGTAGCGGAGTTAAACCTGATAAATATTTTTCATAATCTTGTCAATAAGGGGTGTTACTAATAGGAGTTTGAGCGTTGGTTAGGCTCCATTCCTGTCTTCATTATGTGGCATCATAGGAAGAAAGGGGTGTGGTAGCAATGCTGATGCACTGTACTTACCCTATGCAATATACTAGTGTCAGCATATAATGTTGACTTATATATATATATATAATCAGATGTTATTGAGGCACATGCCTGGAGTAGTGCTAGTGCACTATACTCGCGGAACAATAATTCAAGAAATATTAATGTATTGGTAGCAGTGCTGGTGCACTAAACAGCCATCAAGACAATCACTAGTGAATAATAGTTATGATAATTATAGTAATATTAATAAATTACAAGGAAATGAATTGAAATGAAATGAGTATGCAAGGATGACATTAAAGACAGGTTCACCTTTGAAACTTATTCTCAGCCAGGGTAGTACTAAGTGGCAATGCTGGTGCACTGGACTCACTAGCATACCTTTAACTATAGTAGACTTCAGTTGAGTAGCAGTGCTTGTGCACATGTACTTACTCATATAGACATTATTTTGTAGGTCAAATACTTACTAAACCAGATTATTTTGTCTATTCTTTACATGTGTAAAATCCATTTTTTCAATAATTCCTTTGAACTTAATACGAGAGTCAATATTTTGAGTTGCCAGGTCTAGGGAATTCCAGAGAATGGCACCTCTACGCACAGGAGATTTCTTTACCAGGATGAATTTTGAGAGAACCAGTATGATAATTTGGATCTGATTTTAATCTCCTTGTAATACTGTATTGTGTAATGTTCTCAGTGAAAAGAATGCTTAGATGAATATGTACAATTGTGTATTTCGTTGATTACATTTTCCTATAAAACGTCATGAAGAGCAATACATTTTTTTAAAACGTGAGGTACATTTACCGTATTCGACGTTATAAGCGCCCTCCCCCTAATAATCGCCCCCCTCCTTTGGAGCATTTTCAGACTACAACAAAGACTCAAATTTCACGAATTTGGAGACAAATTAACTCTTAGGTACTAAAACGCCCTAAAAATATTTTTTTTAAGCGCCCAGGGCGCTTATTACGTTGAATGCGGTATATCATATTGGCTAAGTCTCTGAGGTCAATAGCCTACAATAAAAATAATGAACAAAAAGTAGCTTAGTATTTACACATATATATGTATGCAGTATCTTTTGAACAGGGTTAGGTTAACACTTTTACAGACACACTAACCTTCAGATACATCAATTAATTTCTAGTTTCTTAAATTCCCTATTCCCCAGGCTGTGGCAGCTGTTGAGGCTATGTCAGACAGGATCTGTATTGCCTCCATGGGCAAAGTGAACGCCCGCGTCTCGTCTGAGGACCTCCTCACGTGCTGCGACCAGTGTGGCTTTGGGTAAGACATTTTTTTGAACATGTTTCAACTTTTAGTTAAAATCTTTTATTTAACTACAATGGCTGTAATATATATGTTAAGATGAAGATCTGAAATTTACCGTAGTTGGGGTATGATCATTTTGAAAGTATTTGACAACTTGGAGAGCTTTTTGGGGAATACTACAATCTCCTCATTACATTTGTTGGTATCTAATACATGTAATATTATGATTATATATAGTCTATTTTCTATTAAAAACAAGTGATATTGCATAAAGTTTAAAAAGACATATTTATCAATCATTAAACTGTATTACAGTAAAATCTCATTATAAGGAGGGCCTTGGGACCAGAAAATCTGCTCCTTATAAGCAATGTTCCTTCTAATCAATACTTTTTTTAATGTTTTATTAGGTCTAATTTCACTGTATTAACATTACAGCTGTAATGGAGGAGAGCCTGGTGCAGCGTGGGACTACTTCAAGGAGACAGGCCTAGTGTCAGGGGGTGCCTACGACAGCAAGCAGGTCAGTATAGGGGCCCTTGGTGCGATGTCCCCATAAGAAGAGCCCATGCCTCATGTCTCTGTCACCATATCCCATATTGACTTTAAGGAAAGGCTATGTCCCATGTCGATTTTATATTTAATAAATGCCAATGTTACTATCTTTTAATTCTTCCTGTCATCTGTCACTAAGCCCCATAATGTATGTGTCACCATGTATAATTTAGGGTGTGTAGGGCTTTATATCTTATAATATTTGAGGATAGCAGATGGAACTATGCTCCTTGCTATATGTCTCTGAATATGGACTGCTCCCTTTTTCTTCCGAATATAAATCCTCCAACAATGATGTATCTAACAAATGCACGGAATAGGTTAAAGCTGGGCCGTCGGGGAATAAGTTCAGCATTTTCTATACATGGACTAAAATAACAGTTCCACCAGAGGGCAGCAGTGTTTGGACAGGGGACCATGAGCATTGTCCAGCAACAACATATTCACCCTATCTTGTGCCTGTAAGAGCTGAGCTCCTAGCCCTTAAGAGCCCTCTTGTGAATCAAAACTGAACTATATCCAAAATGACTTTTGGCCTCACTTCAACCATGACGGTCAAGCTTTAACTGCTTATCAGATATTTGCGTGAGGATATGCCATAATAATCAGTCTGCAATACTACAATCGGTGTTAATATTGTGAGCCAAGTATATGTAAAGAAAATACATACTATTTTTGATGCTGCAGGGTTGTCGGCCGTACACCATAGCCCCGTGTGAGCACCACGTGCCCGGTGACCGCCCTAAGTGTAAGGAGGGGGGCGGCACCCCCAAGTGTAGCCGGCAGTGTGAGGCCGGCTACAACCACACCTACAAGTCTGACAAGCACTATGGTGAGTTTACGTATCATATTTTGCGCTGTACATATATTCTCGGATTTCACAGATTTAAAAGTCCGTGAAAATATGTACAAAGCGAATATTTATCCAGTATAGTTGTAGGTATACCATTTCTCAAAATCCGCGAATTTAAATCCCCTTGAAATAATTGTACTTCTTATCAGATCCGCGAAAATGTATACCAGCAAAAAAGTAAATCTATGTTTACAGTATTTTTGCATGTGCATGATGATCTTTATCTAGCTTTCACTACTGTAAATGGGTTCCACGGCAGAGTTAGTTTTATACTGGCTTACAAATATACAGGCCCATGTTTGAAGGAAAGTGTAGGCCAAAATAGGCCCATTTGAAAAACATTATACAGTCCTCATGATGATATGGAAACAGCATACAGAATTAATAAAATGCTATGGGGTTACATAGATGGGGTAAAAATAAAGCCACAGTTAACAGTTATCGATTCGAAGTGTAGGCTCCTAACTCAATCTGTTTGGTTTGTGGTATTCCACCAAGCAACAGTTGTTTAGTACAATTGCACACCAATTTTTTTCAAACTTTTAACATATTGTCTGTACCTGTGATTTAATCAAATGCCAAATGAAATTGACTTAAAAAACAACAACTATACCATTTGTAGGCAAGACATCTTTCTCGGTGCGCAGTGATGTGTCTAAGATACAGACAGAGATCATGACCAATGGGCCTGTGGAGGCCGCCTTCACTGTGTATGCAGACTTCCCGAGCTACAAGAAGGGTAAGTCACCTTGTCCACTATATAAGTGGTCAGGGATTTCCCTGAAAATAGGCATTTTTCTCCCCTGTTGAAATATGCACTGAAAATAGCGGTTCAAAGTCAATTGAGTACGACTTCAGGGACTTTGTCAATACCCAACTTACATCTCTTTATAATGAATAAATATATATATTTATATAGATTGTCTATGCTCCCATCTACTTCAATGGAAGTTCTCTCTCTATGTATTTTATGACCATTACACCTTGAATTCATCCCACTGTAAGGAGAGATCAGTATCAGGATTCCCTGATAGGACGGAGTAGTTGTAAATCGTCAGTTGTAAGTCGCCATGACGCATCAATGCAGCCTTGGCGAGTCATGCCTACTCATCATACCCACCCTACGTGATTGATACACTCCCGAAGGGTTGTCATGATGCACCAATGCACCCCGACCAGGGCTGCATTGGTGCATAATGACGACAAATGCCACCATTTAGCGACATTCGGTCCTTACAGAGTTAAGTAGGGTCTATAGTCAGTCCATGGTTTAAGTATGTAAAGCATCTCTATATATTGAAGATTTACTACAGCCAGTTTAATGGTATTCAGAGCAATTTTAGCCAAACTAGATTTTTCGATTATCTCTCGACCCATAGAAAAAGAAGATTAAAACTTACGGCTCCGAAATTTCTCAGGGTCAATCCTACATACTGGGCCTACTAGGAGACAAAGTTTGGAAGCTAGGTACTTCTAAAGAGTAATTGAACCAGGGCACAGTTGTGCCAGGTTCTTTAGAGACAGGTATTTTTGGACTTTTTGTCAAAAAAGTCCCTTGCTTTCTGTCCCTTTTTTTCCTGTGAAACATTTGGAAATAAAATATTTAAATGTTGCCGCAAACAAGTTTTGATCAATGCCAATCCATGCCATCAAAGATTGAAACCAAAAAAGCAATATTTCATACATAAAATTGATATTGAAAAAGGGTCACTAAAATAGCACAAAACTAACTTTTTCGGCGCAATGCTAAAGGGTGGGGTTTCAAGTAAAGCACAGACCTTCGTAAAGTGTCCCTTTACACAGAATCCTCTTTGTTCTTATATAAAAACAGGGTGAGACGCTTTTTGAGACGCTCTGTGGACTGAATATTGCATGTACCTTCGGTAACCTTCATGAAAACTAAGGTAAAGCACTACTTTACACAGAACATGACCGAAAAACACCAAAAATCATCAGGGCGGCCTGTTGACAAAAGCTGAAATTCTTTATTTCTGTAACATATGAAGAGAAGTACAGATGCCCTGGTTCACATTCATAGCCTTAATATATGAGATCTATGCAAACGTGATCCACCGATCAGCAGTGGATTAAAACAGTGAAATACTACTTCAAAACAGACAAATTTCACCGGTAGCGTGCTGGATGGAATGAAATACATGCTGCGCTAACTATTGCGCATGCTCAGGTGGACTATAAAAGCGAGCAACAAAGTGCAGACCGCAGTCTCTCATCGGAGATGGTGTCGCTGCTGACGCTCTGATCGACTTGCTTTTCGGCCGAGACGTAAAACGGCGGTTGCGCCGACGGGCGCTGATGTCCACAGCCAGCTGCTTGCCTAGACGCACTTGCTCACCCACACATCACCAGCTCGCCCACACCCACCGGCTCGCCCACACCCACCGGCTCGCCCACACCCACCTGCTATAACATACTAGTGTGACACATGATTTGAGGGTAGTTTTGACCCAGGAATACATTCCTGCTCTCAGAATTGACAAATAACTCATTGTTCCTGAAATAAAAATGCCCTGGTTCACATGTGATATATATCACATATACCATTCATTTTATATTGAGGGGTCTATTACTGTTACGGATGCCTAAAAAATATGGCAGGCTGTGGTTGATGCTGAATAAAAACTGCACTGGCCGGCGTAACAGAGTTCAGCGGCGTTTCCAAGGGGCCAAGATATTAACCTTTAAGAAAAATAAGTTGTGGACTTAAGCTTTGAATGTTTTATTTTGTCCTATGTTTACCACTTTCTGCAAGAATTACTGATGTGACCAATATAAGATATCAGTGTTGTCCTGATGACAACGTGAAGAATGACTCGACTGTTTATTGCAGGTGTGTACCAGCACGTGTCTGGTGCCGCACTCGGTGGTCACGCAGTAAAGATCCTCGGCTGGGGTGAAGAGAACGGAACCCCCTACTGGCTTGTTGCCAACTCGTGGAACTATGACTGGGGTGATAAGGGTAAGTTATCACTTGAATTTGCATTTGAATGTGAGGAAGGTGGTAGTGTGTGCCAAAATGATGTGTAGTAAGAAAAGTAGTAGCGTGTACCAAAATGATTAGTAAGAAAGGTAGTAGTGTCTGCCAAAATGATGTGCAGTAAGAAAGGTCGTAATGTGTGCCAAAATGATGTGTAGTAAGAAAGGTCGTAATGTGTGCCAAAATTATGTGTAGTGTGATGCATAATTCTGAATAAAAAAATGAATGAATAAAATAAATAAATAAATAAATTCCTGCAAATTAAACCTCAGTGCTGGTTACAGTATTTTCCTTAGTGCGGTATTTATAGTCCTATAATATTTCAATTTGTATTCCGCTTAAGGTTATTTCAAGATCCTCCGAGGACAAGATGAGTGCGGAATCGAAGATGGGATCGTTGCTGGGATCCCGAAACTGTAAAACTGTTTGGAGACCGGTGCCCTCCCAATCCCACCGAGAGCACAGCAATAGTGTTGAAATTGTATTCCTAGATGAATAGCATGAGTTTTCATTGTGAATAGCAGGAGTTTCATCTCGAAATGCAATATTTACATTTATTTCCTCAGTCCCTATTACTACTGGAAATGGTCTAATCAGATGATATTTAAATTGGTTTACAATTTGGATTTATGTGTTTTTGGCTTTTTCAAATTATTGTAATTTAGAGAAATCTTTTAACAGATAAAACATCTTGACTGAGGGTATTGTTGAGTGAAGTTTACTTGCAGAAAAAGTTGTTTTAACATAAGTGCCTTATGACTACATATATTTAGAAATATGTGTGTAGAGAAATGTGATGATTTCAGGGAAGCAGAGAGGCCATATCAAATAATGTATTTTTGGACCCGATATATTTAGATGTGTTTATAAATAGTGATATATTTTGTAACCTTTTCATATATCTAACTTTTAAAGTGTAATATAACATAAACTCAAGCAATGTTTAGTAGTAAGACCTACGTTAGAGTATAGCGATGTCTGATGTACATTATTCTCGTCGACTGTGATGACATCGAACGTTAGTACCTTCTATATGTATACTCAGTTAAGATGATTACATTGGCTGGATGAAATCTAGTGCAATTCCTCTTTAGTTTGTGAGCTGTATATCTTACCCAAAAATAAAGTCCCCACTACAACACAACTTGCAGTAATAACTACTGCAGTACGTGTATGGGAACTTAAACATACCACTTTTGCATTTAAAGGCGCTGCTCCAATGTGTAATGTCATCCAATTAGACAGTTGAGAGTGAAGAAGTTATGTTAAAGACAAATTGTACATATGATAGAGAGATTTAGTAACTTAAGCTCACCAATGTGTTTCATTCAAGAATGCTACTAATATCTGCTGAACATGATTGATTCCTTTTGAAAATAAAAAAGTCGAACAGATCAAGATTTTGTCTATAATCTATTAATGAAATCCGCTATCACATTATCATATGCACATCAGGGTGCTGTTTCTACACAAAGTATGGACGTCTGCAATTTGCAGTCTAAACTGTTTCTGTTCGTCAAATTCTGTAAATTGCAGAGCTCCACAATCAAATTTGGACGTCCACATTTTTGTGGTCAACTACCATTTGTGTTACCAAGTAAGGAGTTTATTATTCTAATTTCCTCCACAAAATACGGAAGGCCAATTCCGCAAAATATGTGTGAAGAAACAGCACCCAGGCCATAGAATGAAGAACTAAGTAAATAAACACAAAGTGTTGTGTAGATAGAGACTTTTCTCTCCTCATCTTTATTTCATATTCTGTCTCGGTATGGGAGCTACATACTACCCAGACATCATTTATATACCGTGTAAATGGGATGTGAGTACCTTATAAACCAGGCTATCAAACCGGATTCATTGGACAGTATCTTATAGTGAAAAGTGACAATATGCTCCATGATTCCGCACTCCGAAAATCCACCTCTCGGAAATCTTCGAATACCGTTATTTTTAAATACATCTCAAAAAAAGTTTATTTTAAATGCTATGCCTATGCCAAGGTAGTGTTTAATAAAGAAATTTATCAACTGCAACTTATCGCTTGTTAACTGTACACATATCTCCATCGACTGTTAACACATTTGTATAATATATTTGAAGGTTAATAAGTTAGTTTTTCGTTCAGAACACATTCTTAGTTATAAGTATCTAATGTAAGTTTGCAATCTGACATTACACAGGAAGTATTATTTTGCACTGATAATTTGTACAACAGATATACATCTATCCATCTCATATATACACTTAGATCTTTATTAAAAAATATATACCTATACAGTTTCTCACTCCGTACAAAATTGCAATAGTAAAAGATACATAAGCAGATCAATGAACAGTTTTACATTTTGATGTGCACTGCACTTCAAACGTGATATACGCATGATGCAAATGGATTATTTTAGTTTCACCAAACACCGTTACAAATATAAACAGCTCAGTGCGATGGTTTATCAAGAACCAGAAAAATATACTGAACACAGCAGTTTTGTGATTCTTACATTTCATGTTATTTGTGCTCTACTATGAGTGATTACTCTTGAACTATTGCATGGCTTGTTTCTACATGATTGGAATGTATGAATATATAACTGTAATACTCATTACATTAGATTTCTTTCATGTCACATTGTCAATAATGTCTTCAAAAAGATAGCTAATGTCTTCATATCTGGGTGTCAAAATACCAAAAACATCAAGGTGAGTGGAATAATCTTTGTCCTAGCCATGAAAAAATAGCTGTGAGGTGTGGTTCAATAATTCTATGATTCTATGCAGATAGAAAGTAAAATGAACCTTTTATTTGGCCAGAGATGCCACTCCCTTTTCAACAAAAAGTAGGACTTCCTAACATTTCGGTCAATTTTCTGTAAGAATTCAATACAGAAGTTCCAGCAAAAATGTAGGAATTCCTGTAGGGGTGGGGAAAGTGGCATCTCTGATTTGGTGAATATTTTCCTTGTATCACTTAAAGCTGGGCCGTCAGGGAATAAGTTCAGCATTTTCCATACATGGACTAAAATAACAGTTCCACCAGAGGGCAGCAGTGTTTGGACAGGGGACCATGAGCATTGTCCAGCTACAACATGTTCACCCTATCTTGTGCCTGTAAGAGCTGATCTCCCAGCCCTTAAGAGCCCTCTTGTGAATGAAAACTGAACTATATCCAAAAGTGCTTTTGGCCTCACTTCAACCATGATGGTCAAGCTTTAACATACCAGGGAATTTCAACCTGGTTGTATGATCCTAATGGGAAATAACTATGTAAAAGTGTATACACTAACTATGCACTGATAATAAATAACACTAGCCCTCAACTACCTGTACTGCCGTTGTCTATACTACAACATGCAATATGTAGATGGATACTTCGGTAGTAATAAATCTGTGATCATTTTCAAACAATTATACGCACATCTTCCAGAATCACATCCTTCCCACGTATCTCGCTCTTCATTATAGCACCTCAAAAATATGTTTTAACTTATATCACACAATATAAAACTATGAAAGCCCTCCTTTCTGCGTACCAGATCACATCTCTTTCCACAACACAAATAATCCCACAAATTCCACACATTTTCTCACAAAAGGAAATTAGTTGGCCCCCATGCTTATGAAAAAATATTTGCATGTAAATTATCAAAAGAAAATGTATCATTAAAGGAAATAAGGAAAAGTAGTTTTATATTTTTTTGTACAAGTATGGCTGATTGGTATATGAGATTTCTTTCCTCATTATTGTAACCTCCACTAAATAATTACAATGTGTAGATGAATTGGCAAAATTCCGGTCATGAGATTCAGCCTCTACGATGTGTGACGCTACAGCTCTAAGCCTCAAGAGTTTCGCTGGTTGAATTTCGCCCACTTCTTCTTTGCTCCAGCACCTATTTACAGAATAAACCATAATGTGTATATTACTTACATAGCTATAAATGTGTACGGTTTTAATAGATACAAAGTGGATATTAGCCAAGAGGATGGATACTGGTCCCTTCTTACTCTGGTAAGCAGTTACAGTTTAACAGATTGATGTGATAAGATAAAACTTACAAATCTAATACATTTATTAAATGAAATGCAGAAAGAATATTATTTGATATTGATAAAATGTTACTAGGGTAGTGTAAACATATTGAAGCAAGAGTTTAAAGAATAAATATATGAATGTTCTGGATTATTTTATAAGGAATGCAAACACTTTTCAATGAAATTATAAGTAATTGCTAGAAGTATTTACTAATATCTACAAGTTGAACTAAATGGAACAAAGAATAACAATCAAACAAAGTATATGCCAGGAACCTAGGGCAAAGTTATCTGCTAAAGGCTAGTTTTATTAATACTCTAATCGTTGTGTCATGTATTTTCTGAAACCTCTCTGCTGTAATACTTTTCTGCAGAGCAAGGTGTACTTTTTATCTAGAAATATTCAATTTTCTTTTTTATGAATTTGCAATTGGAAAAGAATGTTAAACCTACTATTGCTGTATGTAGTATCCCCATGAAGTATTAGGAACAAGGTCTGGTTTATCTTTAAACATATCAAGCAATATTAGAGATATCCTCATTACCCATTTTTATGAGGCAGGAAAAATAATTTACCTTTTGAGTAAATATCGTGGTCAGCATAGGAGCTGTCGTGCCTTCCACCTTAATAGAGAAGTTCACTATTTACTTCTTTGTTACAAATCAAATCTTTAATTATATAATAATGCAGTCCTTTTATAATTTTCATTTCCTGCAGTTCATTTCTTTTCAAGATATCATATCATAATCCTGACTAGAATTGATCTGTGATATCGCTGGGGATTCTAAGGTCAGAGTGGACACTTCTATATAAAATTATCATAATTGAATTACCTTTCATATATAACACACAACCTGTATGGGGTCTAATATGTTTTTACTCTATTCAACATTTCCAAAAAGATCTACAATTGATAAAACCCATGCGCAGAAGAAAGTTTTGTATGTTGAAACATATCACCATCAGTCTTTTAATGCCTTTTTAATTTTGCCCTGAGTTGCCCTGACGAGACATTAACTAAGAGGGGTTGTGGAGAGCACGCTAATGTAACTCTAAAACTATTCATGCATTTGCATATAGAACAACTCAAATGGACATGCAACACATGCAATGGACATAACAAAGAACACAGATTGTAAAGATAACTCCTAAAAATGTTTGTAATAAAATAAGAGAGTACCATAGGAATGAAATGTGAAGACTTAAAGCAGTAGACTTAAGCCAAGACATACACATTATGCATGCATTTTTACAATACTCTAAGCGACTACATATACGTTGCATAGCAAAAAGTGGAAAACATTCAATTTACATGATCTCATTCATTATGAATAATAACAATCAAGAAATTGATTCTCGTTCTTACGTAAAAGAAAACCTCGATATGCTATAAGGAAATATTATACATGGGAAGACATATTATATAAGGCAACTCTACAAGAATCAAACTATTTTATTCTGTTTTTATGGTGTATATTATGTATAAATATTCCTTGCATATCTAATTACCTGTAGACAAGGCATAATATCGTAAAGTTTTTAGGTTCATTAAATTTGCTTCATCAAATTTGTACTTACAAACCAGCCTAATATATATTATTGCATGAAAACACATGTTACTTCGTACTCATCTTAAGAAAATATTAATGCACATTTCAAACAGGAATAATATATTCACCTTAATCCTTATGATGTTTTAATCCAGATGACATGAACATAATTATATATTATGATCCCTTATTGTGACATTTGTTAACTGCTAAGTAAGATAAGAGATAGATGAAAGGGCAGAGGGTTATCAGGAAAGCTCCTGCTAGACTTACTAGAGGGAAGAGTATTCTCACTCCTACCGGTCATGTCTGCGCGACTCAGTCGTCCGTTGATTGCCAGTTCAGGGGTACTACCGTATGGGTTTCTCAGATCCAACTTTTCCCAATTACGCTGTAAATATAATCACACATATCAAGTATTTCATATTAAAAATATTTTTATTTCTAGATTTTTAAGTATTTAAACTTCATCGCCTTTCATCAGCGTCAGTACTGGGCATATATACTTACATAGATATGAGTGTTGCAAGGATACATTTTTATTTTCTATAGAAGATACAAATAGTTCAAAGTGGAGAATAATCTTCAGTCATTCAGTAATCTATACCATTGTGAACTATGATGAATAAGAATGTGTGTTGCCTTTTGAGTTATTAACCTCAAACATGGATTGCGACTTAATGATGTATTTGTTTATCATATGAAGAGATGAATGGTGGATTGACTGGATGGTGGTCTACACATATATGTACTATATTGTAAACAATGTTCATCATTCTACTTATTAGATAAAATACCATAATATCTATGCTACAAATCTCTCCGTAATGTCACTTGATAAACAAGGGTCAAATAGGCTTCTCAACTACACTAAAAGAAATCTAGCAAGACAAGTATAAAATCACAATAAATTATTTTCTAGTCATTAATACTGTAGTGGCCTGTTTAAAGTTGCTGGAAATTGGAAAAGAAGATGTCTAGTACAAAAAAAAACCTGTTGAAAATGGTTTTCGCTATAATCCAATGTACAAAAACCCGACCTTTGAGACGAACCCCTTATCTTAAAGAAAAGTCTGTCTTATAGGAAAGATAAATCTCAAATAAAATCTGTCTTACAGGCAGTGTTTTAGGGTAGTGTTATTGTTTAAGATAGCACTCAAGTTAGCTGTGGAGGGTGGCAAACAGTCCACTACAATAGTTGCTAATAACCACACTATCAAAATTTACAAATACAGTGAATAATTCATAATACTTGTAAAGTAAATAACTGGTATTTATATATGAAACTGGTGTGTTCTAGTAATATTGTACCTTTCCCTTTCCTTTCTGATAGCAGTAAAAAGATGAATATACAAAAATAATTCATCTTATGTATGAAGGGTGGTGCATGCACAGAATACGTATCATTATTAGGATTAATGACAAACCAAGAACAACAGGTTTAAATCTATAGAAAACATACAAATGTATCAAATGTAAACGGCAATAACTATTTCAACAGATATAGTGCTTATTAACGCTAATTATGTGACAATCTACACAAAAAACATATTAATTAAATACAACCCAAAGTCCCACACAAACATACCCTCCTGATTTATAAATCTACATATTGAAGTCCTCATTAGATGACATTGCAGGATTTGCGGCCTTTTTTCTATTGGTGAAAATCATATTTGCGGAAATCAACAATTAATTGATTGCAACTGTGTTATTTATTTACTTATATCTTATAGATAGTATCATCATTCAATTGCTACAGTATACCTTTTACTTTGTAAACGTATACATAGCTGTATATCTATAAGTTCATATGGTTAATATTATCTACAGCTCTTTAAATCATTGTTTAAAACAAAGGCATGTATGCATACCCTTAGTTGTTGCTCTTCCGCATCGCCTAGATTGAGCCTTGCCATTGACTGCACTTCTCTTAGGACTGGAGACAAAATAAAGAGTTAACATTATTACAAATTCCATACTTGGTGTAGTGAACTATGTCAAAAGTAGGACAGGTAATGCTTATACTACAAATAGTAACACTGTCCACCAAGATGCATATCCAGAATAAATTATTGTGTTGTGTTTGATTCAGAGATGCGTTAAATATTCATTTCATAACTGACATTTAGATATCAAGAAATATATTTCTAAGTATAAACATCTTTAAAACATCTCTCAAAAAATGAATAAAACTAGTTATTTTATATTCTATAACAATTCTCCAGGGAAACTTCAAAAGTGATTCATAAATGACTATTTTAATCTAAAGAAAAGTTCCGAATCATGCATTCATCTAATACCGCTAGTAAAAGATAAGCATCAAAATTGTCATGCTCTCACCAAAATATGAATGGAAGATATGTGTGTCCAGTTAATATCCTTTATCAAATTACACATCCTCCATATTGAATCCATATTAGATTGATAAAAGAAAGGGTCCCACAAATCGATGTTGAACAAAGCACTACCATAAGAACATAAGATGATCTTTTAATATGAACAGTCTGGGACAGCCCAATATAAACAGGATCCCTGGGAACCTGGATATATCCTTAATTCATACTTAGGAAATGATTGGGAGGGGGGGATCCAATATGAATCTCAGCCCTCCCATGTACCTTCTACTATATCTATATGATATATTGTGAACCAGAAACCTACTAAGCAAATCCAAGTCAAGTATGATAACCGTTTTGATAATTCATCTAAGGGTGGGTATCACAAATGAAATGAGTCATCCATGGCCGTAGTATCTATGTCAACTTGTTTGAGAAGGTAGCGTCACATTGGATAGGTGTTACCCCAGCTCGTCTCAATAACTTGTTTGGTTCACACTATTACACCATTCATATTAATGTAGTACCGAATACAGTATATCATACATAGTGCAGTATGACTATGGATTGGATATAATGTTATATGAAAACATGCTTTTCAGTATTTCAAGCGAATCTTTAATGTTGGGGTATAAAAGATTGGCTAGCATCCCAAAAGAATAAAATATTGAAATTTAAATAAATGCAAAATTTAAACCACTGGGTCACAGGCAAGAATCAGAAATATATATCCCACTGGAGTTTTGTAGAAGAAAACACACTGACATTGCATCATGCATTATTATGCCCTGAGTAGAATTATCAGATACCCAACACACAATGCAGGCAAAACCATGTATATACAGGATTCCCACGAGTCAGTGCAAGTCACAGATAAAATAGTGGTCAAGGAAAGTCACGAAAGTCAGAGAATTTTTGGACATTATGCTATGAGTCAAGGAAAATAGAAATTATAAATGAATATAACAAAATCCACTTGTAGCGCGGAGGTAAAGTTATGTCAAATTTGACACCACCTAGCCTATATATAGGGGAGTACAAAAATAAGTTTTTTTGGTCAGGGAAAATCATGGAAAGTCAGGAAATTCTAATCTGGATCATTTTATGGGAACCCTGTACTACTGTACAATGTGGCAGAAAGTCAAATTCTTTTTTTTAAAGATTCTTTTTGATGTAACGTTATCCGCCTTTATTACTGATGATTTTCCTTTCGTCAATGCCACATGCAGCAGTCATCGGAAAAACAGTGGAACTATAAGTAAAACAACAAATGTGTTCTAGTTCATATCGCAGAAATAATGCATGCTACTCCTTCTTCCAGTCATACACAGCCGGCCCGAGTGGTTGAGAACCCACTAAGTTACGGGGAACATACCTCCCACTTTATGGGCAAGTGACTGGTGCGGGTAGTACCAGCAGTTTTCACTGCGCCTACCACTAGGGGGCAGTTTCATCAGACGGCTCCCTCGGTTTATCAAGTTTTTCTTGTCTTTGCTTAGTTTCGTTTCTGGTACAGAAATGCCCAAATTAATGTTTTGTTTATTAGTTTCGTTTCTGGTACAGAAATGCCCAAATTAATGTTTTGTTTATTAGTTTCGTTTCTGGTACAGAAATGCCCAAATTAATGTTATGTTTATTAGTTTCGTTTCTGGTACAGAAATGCCCAAATTATTGTAGTGAGATACAGGAATGAAAGTGACCAATCTCAAAAAAAAACTTTTTGATGTGTTCAAATGGAGGAGAATATAGGGGCGGCAGTATTACAAAAAATTATCACTGAATGACAAATTGGTAATAATAAAATCCACAGGTGAAGCTCCATTTCATGAGGGTCATTATTAAGTTGATAAATTCCGTACTTTGAAATTAGAGTTGAAGCAAGGGTTAGAATATCTACACACTGCAAACATGTAACATGAACAAATATAGCATGAGACCTAAAATGTTGCAGGCCGCAAAAATACGAATTGGAGGAAATTCACCAAAATAAACCAAAAACATAGATAAAAGAAATAGAATGAATAAATACTTACTCTGATCCTGGCCCAACATATTGAGGGCAGTGAAGTTGATGACCGTAATCCAACTCGGCGTCTCGAGGTCTTGGAATGTGTTGCGTATAAAACTGAAGCTGACCATCGTCAACCGGTGTAACCGTGCTGTGTCAATGGTGTCTTTCTTCAGCTCTTCTGCTATGTGGGACTTGAACTCTTTCATGTCGAAGATCTAGAATGAAAAATAACAGACAAATATTGTCAAATATGAAACAAAATAAAGTGGAGGACAAAAAAATAACTATATATGAGAAAAAAAGTCAATGTTTTTCTTCTTCTTTAAAAGTTGGACTCCTTGACCGGGGGGGGGGGGGGTAAAAAAAATTTAACCTGTTTTGAGCCAAAAAATCCAGCGCGTTACTATGACTCTAGGGCCTGCGCGCGCACCGATTTTTGACCCGTAAGGGGGGCGGACAAAAAATTTCAACCCGGGAGGGGGGGGGTCTTCGCGCTCTGCCCGGGAACCCACCACTCCCCCCCCCCGGTTCTTAAAAAATGAGCACTCTCTAATTTCAACATTATACCACTGTCTAGTTACCTTCATGGGTTTATTTGTAAGTTTCCCCTGGTGGTCCTGGACTTCTTTGGACATACAGTTTTGTGACGGGTCGTTCGCTCCTTTCACTTTGACCTCTCCTTTGGTGAGTTTGGAGGCGTATATATTGCCCTCCTCATCGTTCATCAGTTTGACGCCTTTTCCAATCTGCTTTCGAACATCATCGATGGCCTTATCTCGATACGCATTGTCCATCGACCCCAAACCAATGCTAAAAGGTGATGCAAAGCATATCTATCAACATTTCATGCTTTATAACCATAATGGGAATACAAAAGTATTACATGTTTTACTCACTATCTGTGGTCCAGTTATCTTTTATCTACTGACAAAATCATCTCTGGATTTTAGGGAATACTTTCTTTTCCTAGATCCAATAATATTACATGAATGGGCTTTCAACTTTAGGCCACACTTTTTTTTTCTTTTGGTTTACGAACACCATGAACATTTTCTCAGTACAGAGGACAAATTTTTTTTTTTTTAAATAAATAATAAAATTTCACGTTTTACTACCTAAAATCTCTAATAATGGTCCGATATAGCAATATATATACATATATATATATAATGACATATAGCAAGTTAACTGGAGATTCACAATCTCATGTTTAGTGCCGGGGTAGTAGTCCGGCGGGCCTTTAACCCAAAGAATTAAAAGAGTGTGGCCTTACGAGGTACAAATATACTCGTAGTGTCATTTGATCTTATATGAACATGTATAAGAAAATATCAAATAACTTTGTAAAATGGAAAAAGAACTTACATGCAGCCATCATATTCCTGTTCCGAGTCGTCGATGATGATCTCCTTCTCCCGTAGGTAGAGTTTGTTGATGACCTGTCCTTTCTCATTGTAGTAAATCTTGGCCCAAATGTCTTTTTCAATTTCAGGGAGTCGCTTTAGGGATTCGGTGATGATCCTCTGCAAAGGGGATAACACCGTGTGAACACAACAGACAGGTAATAGTTCAATTGTCATTGTTTGGGAAAGAACAGATACTAATCACTAGGCCTATCTTTCACACCATTACAATTCCTTTTTTTTCCTTCTTTTTTTTTTTACAATTCCTAGACTGTAACAGTGAACTATGTCAACAACAAAAAACAGTGTAACTACATACAACATCGTGACACCCTGATCCACAAAAAAATAACACCAAAAGGTTGTGGTAATGCACAATTTTCAGAAGGAAATTTAGTCTAGCGTCATATCAAATCCAATTCAAATCAAGTTATAAACACTAATTACTGAATGAACGTAGGAAAGTTATGCAACATGCAAAATTCACACAGGCCTATATTTTGTGTTATGAGAAGGTTGTATATTATCATCGATTAAAGGAAAAAAAAATTAAAAAGAAAAAATAGTATCTTACATCAAAGAATTCTCTGCTGGAACCCTGGGCAGAGATGAGGGGGGAAGGTCGTGTGAGGTGGCCATTTTCACTTGGCTCAAAGTTGTGTCGCAGTTTTGAGACTGGGGACCGTAAACTGTCAGTTTCCGCCCTTAAAATTAGAAAGTATCCCAATGTTGATAATACAAAGTACATTGAGTGTGAAGAAAAAAAGTCTTGGAACAATTAGAAAGGGAGAATATATAAGGAAAATATACAGTAGGCCTATAAAATAAAAACACTTATACAGATTTATGTTGTCTTAGGGTCTGTCAAGTCTACAGCAGAGGCTTACGTGTAAGGTGAAAAATATGATCATAACAATAAATATTTCCCTTTTTCATGATTGAATCCTTCAATGACAGGGTCAATCTACCAAAGCTAATCCAACAATTCTAAGGTTAGAAATCAGAAATCAAGGAGTAATACTACTTACTTGTTATCAGAAGCAGTGCGGCGTATAGGTTGCTTTAAGTCTGACGATGTGCCGTATATGTCTTGGGCACTGCGGAAGATCTGGTCGCTCGACCCGTACACTGGGTTGCCTAGCAGCAGAGGGGTGGGGTGCAGGTGCTTCCTGGGTTTGGCAGGTGCGGGTGAAGGGCTCCGATCACGCGGCATGGGTGGTAGCGGCTTGTCGAGACGACTCTGTTCTCGATGTGGGCGTGGTGGAATATTTCGTCCCGGGGAAACTGCACGCTCGGCTATCCTTTCCCGCTCTTGTCTCTACCATTTTCACATACCACAAGTTTAAAACTTCAGTTATAAGGAAAACATGTGTATCATATATAAAAGTTTTGAAATTTATATGTAATGGTTATAAAATATGTTCTTCTACATGTACTGATCAAGATGGAAGATACGAAACTAGATTATATGTTTTATATTACACATATTCTCCAACCAAAGTCTATGATGAGTGGTTTTATTATTACCAGAAGCCATCAGAACTTCACCCCAATTAAAACATACACTTAGCTGATACAAAACAACAAGTAAAAAAAAAAGATTAAATTTATTTTCCCAAATTTGTTTTTTCTAAATCCAAACAAAAATTTCCAAAACAAAACAACAAGTAGGTACAAACAACAGAAATTAGAAGGCATAAGTTATTGTTTTTTCTCAAATACATGAATGATAATTACTCTATCCATCAGAGTATACGCAATTGACGTAGATCACAACATCTCACTACAGATCATAACTAAATAAATGCATTCATAATAGAGATCATCTAAAAGTGTGAGGGAGTGAGAGTGAGTGTTATTTGTCATTCGCTGACATTAGTCCTGTAAAGTATTCAGGAACTGAAGCAACACACAGTAGGAAAGCAAAGTCTAGTTGTTTAGTGCAACTTTTAAGGTATAGAACCTATAATCTATGTCAGTGTTTATGAGGGAATGTTAGACAAACACTATCGGTGAGCTTGATAACTAGGAAAGCTATGGCAAATCAATCAATGTAATGTTAGGTCGTATACACTCAAAGAAACATCACACAGGCTATTGTAACAAAGGATTGTCAAACGGCACAAGAATATGAAGTGTATGTTAGTTTAAATGTGAAAGTAATAATTGATTTGCCATATTTTGATTTGCCATCACAGATATAACACTAAAAAGCTGTCCTCCTGCCTACACCAACTAGCACTGTCAACTTACCTGTTTTGCTTCAAGTGTTTGGTGTATTTCATCAATTCTAGCATATTTTGCCATATTTCTCTCTTCCCACTGAATTAATTGAATTATGAATACGATTTAGCAAGAGTTGTTAAGTCCATATAGTTCAGTGAAGAAACCTTGTTTGCTACAAGTCCCACTAAGAGTACTGTATATTATTCGGTAATCGTTGATGGTTAAAATATTTGATAGCCATAACTGTCATAGATTAGGGAAAAGTATTTGACACTGTAGATTATTGATGCACTATACCCAGAATATTACACAGACGCCCCTCGGCTTGATATGGGGCGTGCATGAGCCCATCATACAATACTGGCTATGTACCTTTCTATAGTGTCCTACAGGGGTCGGTACTGGACCTACTATTATCTAATACATGGCTATGCACTATAAGCTATAATTTCCTCATCCCTGTTTTAGTGAGCCAATCATTACCCCAACTTAACCCTAATATACAAGTTATGCAGCAACGTCCATGTCCATATATGTGGCTACTTTCCTTCATTATCAAATTTTAAAATACTCTATAATGATTGATAAGGAATATCCTGAAAAGAGAATCCTGGGTTTCCATTTGTAACTACATTATATATGGCATTACTCACCTCTCTGCGTTGTCTCTCAGCATCATGGTCCTGTTGCTTGCTGAGGTTGTGAAGTAAATCTTCCGAGGTATTTGCGAGGTAGACACAGAAGCCGCGCACAGCGGCCTTATCCTGACGGGCCAGTTGGATCATGGAGCGGTACTTCTTGCGTACCATGTACCCCCGGACGTACCGCTGACAGTGGACGATGTTCCAACCCACCTTGTTGAGCCTCAGCGCTAGGTCCTCCATATGCCAGTATTTGAGGAAGACCTGGAGCAGGGTTTAAAGGGCGCGTTTTATTTACGTTGTTTGCAGTACTTTCTGGCAGGTTGTACGGAAGTTAAAGTCTTACTCGCCCAGGAGCCGCTTGCCGGATATTTAGAAATACAGGCAAGAGTAACTGAGGTTCTCATCCATAGATACTTGGTGCAGTAAATAATAATCTCTGTTCAATTCTTTCAAGAAAATAAAAATAATTCTCTCTTACCTTTGTTTTTCCCATTTCCCAGTCTTTGAGTCCCACTTTCTTGAGTAGTTTTGAGCAGTTTTGTGGAGTAGGATCAACTTGCTGGGTCAGTTTGAATCCTAGTATCTTGTACCTGAAAAGATAATTATTTGTACAGTATTATTTTGTTTTAGGGCCGGTTTTTGAATATACGCCATTTGTGCATAAACCCAGCGGATAAGGTGGGGGGGGGGGGGTCATGAAAAATCCCTTAAAGGCGCACTGAACCCACAACGTCATTTGTGTGCAAAACTCGGCAGGGTTAGGTCACCGACTCAGTGCGCCTTTAAGCACTAAAATTGGATCCTGCATAACCACCTGTCTTTTCTAGTTGCTATGGGTTAATCAGACATCTATATCTATATGCACCGAGGTACTCATTCAATATGGTCCGGTAGGTTATATAGACAAATACCAACCCCCATTGATACCGTTTCTGCTGTATTTCACGAGTGGGGATTGGGGCAGCATCCCACTGAGCCGCAGGCTGAGTGGGATGCGCCCCAGCCCCCACGAGTGAAATATATCAGAGCGGTATCATTGTAGCTGTCATTTGTATTATTTAAATAAAATTTGAAGCCATTTAATGAAGGAAAGACAACTTTTTCTTAGCTCTTTGAATACGGCCACACTGTATTCAATGGCGAGAGAGGGGAGGCATTAAATACAGCCATTCCAGTATTTAAGAATAGTAGATATTGTATCTTAAAAAGAAGTATCCCTACCTGTCCATGAATATGTGGAAGGGCATGCGTGTAGCATAGCCTGCACGCCGGATGCGCACCGTCTCTAGTACTCCTGTGTACCGCAGCTGGTCGGCCACCTGCTTCTGCTCGAACTGGTTGGGTTTCTTCTGGAGGTTGGGCTTTATACATCTGTAACATGGTGGTATTTAAAAGAGATATTACAGGGATGAAAGTGACCAAAAAACTTGAAATATTCAAATTGAGACCCCTCAATAAAGGTCCTCTATACTTAAGTACAGGTCTTTGCAACATAAAAAAAAAACACTTGAAATCAGGGAAAAACCTGGCATTACACTCTTTGGAATGAGAATACCGGTACTAGTAAGGATCTGTTTCAGCCTTCCAATTTGAGGTTTTGACACACTTTGCACAGTTTTAAGTTAGAAAAAGCCATAAAAATGTAGTTATGGTGGTACTTATTTAACATCCTGGTACCACAGGCTGAGACCGAGAGCCATGTCATGTACAGGGAAGTTAATATGTTGTATATCACATAATTGGGTGCCAAAAAGCTAATACATGCTCATCTGGGGGTAGCAATTAAAATTCTAACATTATTAAATACATTCTAAATAATCATCAAAAACCAACCCAGGAAGTTAGAGTATTGTACCGTGAAGTCTTCTGAGAAGCGGAGTTCTTTTAATATTCTAGGCTAAATCTGGGACACAAATTAGCTTAATTTCAGACTTGAGACAGCCTTAGATATATAACATTGTCATCTCAATCTATAGACAAAGAACTCTGTTCCATATTTATTTAGAAAATCCAGAACAGAGTCAGACAATTATGTGTCAAAATTAGTTAGTTTTTACCATGCTTTCATATACATATCTACTCCCCCCTATGGTATATGGGTTATACCAGAATGTACTTACCTAACAAAGTGTGGCTCACAGTCCAGCAGTTTACCCATCAAGTCAGTCAGTGAGTTCTAAAAGACAGCAACAGAGGAAACATCTATGTAAACACAATTATGAACTACAGCAAGTGAAATACATCATGAATACAGAGAGGAACTACCTGGTGGATTTAAAGCATGAAATCTTAGGATTTTGATTTTGACTTATGTTTTTTTCCCTTTCATAATATTACTTATCTTCAACAGAGGAACTGAGCAATCCTTCAAGTTCTCACGTCATGGTTGGCTCAAATAAATGTAAAAATTGAACTACTTTATTGAATATCTACATTATTGAAGTAAAACCTTACCTTAAAGTGTCCCCCTAATGTAGCCTTGATTGTGCTTTCATACATTGGGACTTGGCTCTTAGCCCTGTATTAAACATCCAAATAGAAGAATTAAGTACATTTAACGAAAGACCATTCATACAATGTCAAACATATTTTGCATATAGGTAGCAGCAATTAAAGCCTTTTTAACATGATATTCCAGATATATTCTGAAACGTTGGGAATAAACCTAGCCCTCGTATAAGCCACACCTAGACGTTGAAACAATCATATTTGAGCTGCATCTGAGGTCTGAAAATTGCTACGGTACTTAAGTACCGTACTATACCAGCTCATTTTATAAGCCGCTCCTCTCAACTTTGTACAAATTCTATAAGCTGCACTTGGGTTCTGATTCTCATACAAGCCGTGGCTGATAATTTAGGGAATGCAGAGTCTGTCCGGTAGTTAGGAGGGGTGGGAGCTGTCCTCATTGTGATTCAGCCTTAGGCCAAAAAAAAGAAAAGGTGTGTTTCAGGTTACATAATCTGAAAATCTAGGTAGGGTAGGTCGAATTTTTTTTATCTTTTTTTAAAACTTTGGACTGAAAAGTACCCCAAAATTGACTTGCAAACTTCAGCGCCGACTCACCGACAACAGTGTTGACTCGTCGACTATGAAATTGACCCTGAAATTGGCCCAAAATTACTTAAACATTAAATTTTTTCAATATTGGATAAATATTTTTTCAATATTGGATAAAAGTTTCTCCCTGACTACGACGTTGACCCGTAGACTATCAAATTGACCCTAAATAGCCCTAAAATCACTTAAAAAACTAATAATTTTTCAAAATTGGATCAAAATTTCTAGGGTCGGCCCAGTTTTGCTAGGTAGGGTTGGGTAACCTGAAACAGACCTTTTTTTTTATTTGGCCTTATCTGCACCCTTATAGATTTCTACCATTACTATTCTCTCATACAAGGCATTCTGTATACAACCCTGGTGACCAATGACAACAGGGTTTACTTCCCTTTATCTTACTTACTTCTGCTCCTTGAGCTTTTTGCCTGCATGCTTGGAGAGGCTCCTGGTTTGTGTATAAGACCAATCTTTGGCCTTACACAACAAGAGAGACTTTCGACTCCGCTTCGGACCTTCCGGGCTGGAAGCACACCCAACACCACATAGAATAAATAGACTGCATAGCAGAAGCCAACCAAAAGCATAATATAATCTACCTTTTCAAATTATGGCCACATTTTCAAGATCATTGATTCCATTGATATATTGAAATGGTTTCTTTCTCCAAAGAAGAGAGACATCATTCAAGAAACAAATTATTCACAACCATGAAACAAATGAAAGGATTGAACTAAACAATGTTCTGCAGATATTTGTATATATACCAAATCCAAAATGTCAGCTTTATTTCATAAGCAGAAAGCCTGGCAAGGTAAAATATAGGGAACAATTTCAGTTTCACTTGTTCCCCTCCATTTTCAATTCCTTATTTTCCATTTGAACAATATTTACAGAGTATTAGACCAAAAAGCAAATTCAAGCCGTTCAATTTCTGTGATCATGTACAGCAGGGCTTCTTGCCTATGTCATATCACTTTTGCATATCAGATTAAAGAAGTCTTAAATAATTCATTTATTTCATAATTAATCTATTAATCACTTACTTGAGCTGCAGAGCACCAGTGTCAGAGATGGGCGCGGTGAATAAGTCACATACAATCTGACTCTCGCTGTTCTTCATGCACTCGAGAAGGTTCGAGCTCAGCGTATCGCGGTTCTTGGCTAAGAAACCGTTCACTGTGTACGTCACCTAAAGATTTACAATCAAGTGTATTAGTCATGAATATGCTCAGTATTTTTCTTTTTATTCAAACTGAATATCTGGGTAGGTTGCCAAGATGAGAGATCATGTCAGAATACCTGGGTATGTTGCCAAGACGTGAGATCATATGTCCTGCCTTTTGACTCCAGGGCTCACAAGACTATTCTATGAACTTTAACGGGTATAGAGCAATTATCTGCTATTTAAACATGCTAATAGAGATTTTGAAAAAAAAATTAAAAAAGGATATTGACTCAGCATAACTATAAAACAACCAATGTAGTTATGATGGTACTTATTTAACATCCTGGTACCACAGGCTGAGACTTAGAGCCATGTCATATACAGGGAAGTTAATATACCAGTTTTGTATATCACATAATTGGGCGCCAAAAAGCTCAGACATGCTGATCTGGGGTTAGAAATTAAGATTATAACATATTCAAATACATTTTTTGATAATCACCATCAACCAACCCAGGAAGTTAGAACATGAGTCTTCTCAAATGCTGAGTTCTTTTTGTATTTCAGGCTAGATCTGGGATACAAATGAGCTTAAAGTTCATTATAGATTAAAGGTGTTTAAATGCCCTCAAACTTGGCTCATGGATTTATACAAAACTGGGTAGCTTATGTGAGGGGGCGGATATAGTGATATATCAGGTAACAGTATAAATGTAAGTATTTTTTTCCCTCCTAGTGCGTATTATCAATTATGAATAGGTTCCATTTTTCAACCTGCCCTCTGACAAGTCAGGAATCCAACCGCCAACATTCTATCAGCTAATGAAGGTCCAACCAAGTCACTGCTCCTTGAACAGTACTGTTATTTGTTAATCTACAAAATACATTGTATCACACTTACTGGGCCTGCATAGTGGGTAATGTTGAACTTTAAGGGTTGACTCTTTGGCCGCTTGAACATCCCTTTCTTTGACAGGTTCTTATCCAGTTTGTCGAGAAGGGTCTGGTCTGTGGACTGTGGAAACCGGGACTCCTCATCCAGTAGGGAGAACAGCCCCATGGGTGCCTGTCAAATAAAAGCAGTCATTCATGTAGGTATATTAGGGAGTGATCATTTTTTATCAACGGGGGGGGGGGGGAGGGTTGGTTGGGGGGGGGGCAAAAAACTTTTGACCCCTTGACGGGGGGGGATGTAAAAACTTTGGACCCCTCTTGGGAGGGGGGGGTCAAAAAAATTTAACCTGTTTTGGGCCAAAAAGCCCGCGCATTACTATGCTTCAAAGGGCCCGCCCGCGCGCCGATTTCCGACCCGTAGGGGGGGGGGGGGTAACAAATTTCGACCCGTTGACCGGGGGGGGGGGTGAAAAAAATGTCGCACGCTCCACGCGGAAAAATCACCCCCCCCCTGTTGTTAAAAAATGATCACTCCCTTACTGCATAGTATGACAAGCTGTTGCTTATGTTTTCAAGCCTATTGGCATTAGGGAGTGATCATTTTTTAACAACAGTGGGGGTGGGGGGACCAAAAAGGATTGGCTGCGATCAGTTTAACTTGGGTAGAGGGGACCTGAAAATTTTATATCGCACTCATGCGAAAATCCACCAACCCCACACTTGTTGTTTAAAACTAACTGCTCCCTGGCATTGGGTTATACATTCTCAGATCCATGGATATCACCTTGTCATCAACTATCTCTTGGGACATTGAATGTACCCCCATAATGATTAAAATGAACATCAAATCTGGATTATTTATCATGTCTGATATAAACTGAATTTGATCTTGAGTTTTTTTCAGTGTTCTTCAATTTAACTGATTTATATATAGCTTAAATATTGAAAATACTAAAAGCAACTTTCAGAGAGCATAGCCAGGCACAATATTCAATTATACTTTTAGTAAAGGCTACCTGATACAGGCTGTGAATACTGAAAATACTAGGAGCTACTTCCTGAGCGCATAGCTAGGCCAAAAAAACAAAGGTTTGTTTCAGGTCACCCGACCGACCCTATCAACAGAGGGCCGACCCTACGTTTTTTATGCAATTTTGAAGAAATTTCCTTATTTTTAGCCTTTTTGGGTCAATTTTCGGGTCTTCGGAGGGGCCGGGTAGTACTTTCATGTTAAAAAAAAATGTTTAAAAGAAAAAAAAAAATCCGACCCACCGACCCGACATTTTCATGCCATGCTACCTGAAACAAACCTTCATTTTTTTTTGGCCCTACCATAAAACTTTGCGTATATGCCTAACTCGCATATAAGCTGCATCCTGACTTTGTCCTGATCCTAAAAGCTGCACTGGCGAAATCATTTGCAGACTAACTGTGGGCTATACGCAAGGTTTTACGGTGGACACAACATTCAGAGGCCCATTCAGATTTACAGTAAAAGTTACCTGGTACAAGTTCTTCCCAAATACTTACCGTAAAACCTCGCGTATAAGCCGCGGATAATACGCAAATCAGATCGCTGGTGCGGCTTATAGGATCGGCACAGAGTTCAGGTGCGGCTTATACGCAAGATTTTGCTCCTGTAGTACAGTACTAAAGCCACCCTATTCAGATCGCTAGTGCGGCTTATAAGATCGGCCCAAAGTCGGGGTGCGGCTTATACGCGAGTTAGGCTTATACGCGAGGTTTTATGGTAATACATGTATCATAAAGACTACTACTGACCTGTAGCATGAGGTCCAGGACAGGTCTGTTGTCCAGAAACTTGATGTCCTTCCCCTTGACGCCCTCCTTCTTGTACTCGTCCAGCTCCCACTGGAAGATGTGCTGGTTGAAGTAGAACTGCAGCTGCTCGTTGGCCGCATTGATGCAGAGCTGCTCGAAGCTGTTCACTTCAAAGTTCTCAAACCCGGCAATGTCGAGAATCCCAATGGTGGGACCGGGTTCTGCCACCCTACAAGATAACAAGGCAATGGGGTCATGATCAGATCAGAGATGCCATTTTCTGGTCAACAAAATGTAGGAAATATTGAAATTTTGGAAAATATCCTGGAAGAAATTATCATAATTCTACACAGAAATTGGAGCTCAAGAATAGGAATTTCTGGAAAAGTGGCATCTCTATCAGAAACAGTGCTATATTTCTGGGGGGGGGGGGGGCACTACAGGTCTTTTCTAGTAAATTATCGGCAGAGCTATCCTCTGCTATACTATCAAATTGAGAGTAGATATTGACTTTCTTGCTCAATCTTCAGAATGAAACCAGCCATGGAAAGTTAAGCAGTATGCTTCAATCTCAGGTTTTTTTTTTCAATCTCAGTTTTTGGATAGCTTTAAAGGGTGAATTCCCCTAATCCAACTCAAAATTCTAACCACCATAAGGTTTCTGGCCAAATAAACTTGATAGACTTACCTCCTATCTGGCTGCAACATCATGTTTATCTGCCGGACGATCCAGCCAAAGAGTCGGCCATAGAGGGCCTTAGAGAGTGCATCACGGCCGTCACTGCCCTGCTCCATGTTCTTGAGGCTCACGATGCGCTCCCCGCGTAGGAATGTGACGTTGGAGATGAGGCAGGCGGCCAGCTCCTCCGGCTGTATGGCAAGCAGCTCAGCAGCTATAGACCAATGCAGCAAGAAAGGGTGACTTTTCAGAAAAGTTGTTGATAAAGTTTTTGGACATTTCTGGAGCGTGACCAACAAATACATAAATAATTATAACCTCAAAGTCCTGCATTCTACTATACCAGTAGTAGTACAGGGATAGTACACTATTTGAGAGATAACTGTCCTATGAAGCGCCTGAGGCTGATATGAGATGTGTTTGCATTCTGCTGAAACCAATTTTAACACAACTTTATTATGAAAAAGTCACCCTTTCTTGATGCATTGGTCTATAGCGAGGAGAAACCGTATTAAATGATCAACTACCGGTACCGTAAACTCCCGCATACGACAGTAAAACCTCTCTGATAAGCCGACCTCCTTATAAGCCAACCCCCTACTTTGAGGCAAATTTTAAGACGAATTTGGAGCCATTGAAACATGGTTAAACTATAATTCACTTGATTAAAATCTCCTTTATTGTGTGTTCAAATGTCTGTAAATGCAGATAAATCATTGTGTTATTAGGTATTCAAAAATATTGAGCGACAAATAGCGGAGCCTGGCCTTACCTATTTCCATGACATCTTCATGCTCTATGTAGATGCCATCTGTCTCGTAGTCCTCGGCAAACTCAATGTCAGTAATATGGAGTATGGCGGCCAGCAGGGCCAGGATCATGTTAATCTCCTAAACCACAAATGTAAGAGATATGAATCAAAGATGTAGTTATAGGGGCTGGAAACTCAACTCAAAAGTTTATAGAAACAGGTGATCTTTTGGGTGGGTATATATAAAGAGTAGATTGTTTACCCAGACTTTCATTTTTATATGTATTATTTGACAGTTTTACATTTAATAACAAATGTAAGAGATATGAATCAAAGATGTAGTTATAGGGGCTGGGAAACTCAACTGAGTCTTTCAAAAGTTTATAGAAACAGGTACTCTTTTTGGGTGGGTCTGGAAAATATAAAGAGTAGATTGTTTACCCAGACTTTCATTTTTTTATGTATGACAGTTTTACATTTATTTCATGGTAAATACGCCAATCATTAGAAATCGTGTATTCCATGCCCCCATGGGATACGGTGTTCCCGTATCACATGGCCTATGACATCATCCTTTGTTTAAACACCAATGGATGTTTAAAGGCAATTTAACAACCTGCTTAACATGCCGGAAGACTGGGGCTGCATCCTACTCGGCATTTGGCTTCGTGGGATACTGCTCAAGTCTTACCTTGGGAGGAATGGTCCAAAATGACCCTCTTGCCATGGGCCTTTGTCTATCTATTTCTTTCAAACCCTTTTCACATCCTTCACCATGTATATTTATGTTTGACCTTAGAAGCTTAACATTCAGTCATTTACTGTCTTTATAATTATAACCATTATAAAATCCTACCTCGGGTAGGAAGCCGACCACATCCATGATGTCTCGTAGTTTCTCCCACTGCTGGCGGTAGTGGTTGAACTCTGCCTCGTTACTGAAGATGGGCTGACCACCCGACGTCCGCAGGATTCTGATAGCAACAATGTTTAAAAGACAACTGTAAAGACCAGCTATATAAGATGAGTTTGGAGCCAAAATTTAATCAAAATCACTCCAAGAGTTGAAGCATAATAATGGTTATTTCTGTCTAGAAAGTTTAGACGAAATAAAAGGGTGTTTTCTTTTTAAAAAGGGCTAAACACATGAAAATGGATTTGGGTCAGAAGATTCATACATATCGGTAGATACATACAGACCACCCTGGATCAGACATGTCACTCAGTTGTCAACAAAACAGTAGGAAATCTTACATATTTGGTCAATTTTCTGTAGGAAATTAACCTAATTCAATACGGAACTTCCAGCCAAAAAGTAGGAATTCCTACAAAAGTAGGAAGAGTGGCATCTCTATTGGATACATATGGCTGACCATGGAGCATAAAACTGGCATGTTTAAAATAAAACTGAGTAATGATGACCTTGTTTCATGACATAAATGAGATGATAAGTTGACTGACCGGTGGTCTTCGGGCATGTTGAGCAGGTTGATTTTGAGTTGCTCAGAGGTGAGACCAGCGAAGATGTAGTAGAAGACGTGGAAATTCTTTTCCCCAACCCCCTGTGTCACCACGCGCGACTTCTCCAGTAGGTACTCCGAGATGTGTGCTGAAGGAATAAGGGGCCAGTGTGCGATAAACAGTTACAATACCACCGTAAAACCTCTCTGATAAGCGGACCTCCGTTATAAGCCGACCCCCCCCCCTCACTTTGAGGGAATATAGACAGAGTCTGGACCCATTTGAGCATGGTTAAACTATAATTTACTTGATAAAAAACGTTCGTTACAAGCTGACCCACCTTTTGAGACAATTATATAAGCCAAATAAGGCTTGAAATCCTACAAAAAGGTCGGCTTATCAGAGAGGTTTACGGTATTATTGGGTATAAGCCTCTCCGAGGCCAGATCGTGCCCGGTATAAAAACAGGCAGGTTTCTTTTAGCGTTGAGAGCTATTTAAAGACCCACCTACCACCAACGCTTATACCTGTAGGGCCAACGCTTAAACGGTATGGTGCAATAAAATGAAATGCCTAGAATGACATGCAAACAATTAGTTTAATCTAAATGAACTACTTAGGAAAATCTCAACATAAACAAGTGCTGGGACTAAACTGGCATTACTTTCTTTTTTTCGTTAGAATTAAGTGGGGTTATTCGTGTTTAAAAGGTTCCAATAGTCAAGTAGCACCTTCAAAAAGCCATCAGAAGGCAGCAATGAAGGTGGACTAATAAATAACTCACCTCCTAGTATTCGTCCGTCATGGGCAAAGCGTAACTCAATATATTTTCCAAACCGACTCGAGTTGTGATTCATGACTGTTTGCGCGTTCCCGAACGCTTCTAACAATGGATTCACCTGTTGAATGAATAAAAATTATTTTCACTGAGGCATCGCTGGAGTAGACAAATTACCAACAGGATTGATTATCCTTGGAGTTTTTCTTTGCCAATGAATCAATCCCTTGTAGTGTACCAGACATGTCCTAAATCAAATCACAATTCTAGTTCTCTGTGTGGACCATTCTTAGCGAGCGATTCATAGAAAACGCTACGTGAGTATATGTGAATAAGGGAGTGATCACTTATATATTATCGTCAAAAATGCCCACTCCTCCCCCCCCTCCTCCCTCCAGCCTCGGCCAGCGTCTATCCTACCAGTTGGATACATTAGTATAGGGCTGGGAGTCCAAGACTGTCCTCCCTCCGGAAATTGGTTCGGGCCCTTTTATGCCCAGGCTTTTTTGTTGAATGAAGATTGAAGGTTGAAAAGTTTATTGACCACAAAGTCGTAGCATAGATGCTTTTCATAATACAGTCAGCATATACATAAAAGTACAATATTCAGTAAAGGTTGCATTAAATGTCATTAAATTTACTTTGCCGGACCCTCAAGTCAGGAGGTCGCAATTTATTTTTTACCCCCTGCCGCTATTGTTTAAAAAAATGTCGCTCCCTAACTTTAAATTGAGAGGGTTTGACAAGACGTACCTGCACGATCCGTTTCTGTAGATGTCCGTTCTCGTTCTTACAGAGGTGTGCGATGTGTTCCACCATCAGTTTGGTGCTCTCAGTCTTACCTGCAACAGTCAAAGTAGCAACACCATTAACAACATTGGTCAATGTTACTCCATTAGAGATATCACTCGGTCGTCGACAAAAAGAAGGAAATCTTAGGCCACTTAAACTAATTTATCAGCTTTACAGACACCGCCCGCATTGATTAGTTACAAGGGGCCGCATCAGTGCTTTTTATTCAATATTTCCTTAAAAACATGTCCGCCCTTACTGAAAAAAAATATTCCCCCCAAAAAAGAATTTCCATATCTGAACTATTATTCTGTGTAGAAACAAGATTTAAATAGCATAGCACTTGCTATTCCTACATCTACGGCCTGAACATATCACTCACGACATGTTAATGATGGATGTATCATTGATTGAAAACTGATAAAATATAGCATCCAGCTCTACATCATAGTATAGTAACAGCTTTGTGTACTAGAAGAGTGTGCCTTGGCATTTTTTTCGATTTCGTACTTTTTTCTCGCCAAATCGGGTGTCTTTAGGCAAATTTCACTTTTTTGCGATTTCGAACTTTTTTCTCGCCAAATCGGGTGTTTTTAGGCAAATTTCACTTTTTTTGCGATTTCGAACTTTTTTCTCGCCAAATTGTGTTTTTAGGCAAATTTCACTATTTTTGCGATTTCGGACTTTTTTCTCGCCAAATCGGGTGTTTTTAGGCAAATTTCACTTTTTTTGCGATTTCGAACTTTTTTCTCGCCAAATCGGGTGTTTTTAGGCAAATTTCACCTCGGTGAAATTTGAACGCGATGTACACATTTGTCCTACCCCCCCCCCTCCAACACACACACACAGGCAGTGGCCACTGCTGTGTCCAGAAACAAGGCAGGGTAACAGAGTGCACTGCCACGAATGACTGACCTTCACCTTGTTTAGCAAAAACAATTCACCAATATTTAGAGAATAGAAAACGATGTTCTTCATGTCGAGACTGTCTGTTGGCCTATAACGCACGATGGTGTCGAGCCTTCATAAGGCTTGGGACCAGAGTGTGTTATAGGCCAAAAGACAGTTGAGATGTGAAGAAGGAGTATTCTATTGTCTTTATAAAACTGTGCTGGAGTAACTAACGTAATGTCCGTCTGTAACTAACGTAATGATTGTAGCTGATGTAATGTACAAGCTACAGGCAGGCCATTGGCCTAGTTACAGCTAGTGCTCAGCGTGCACTGTTACACTATAACGAACGGCACGTGACCTCTCTAGAGCTATAACGCACGGCCAACCGTTTTATAAAATACAATACAGGTCAGTTATGTAATCCACCCATTTATCCACCTACTTGACAGCTGCTTGCCAGACATGCTGGCATATAGCCAGACATGCTGGCATATACATATGCAAAGACCAACAGCTACAAATTCACCTAAATACAAAATATTCTAACTTACATTTTTAAGAAATGATAATGCCCCAATCTTAACTCGCTACTGTAAAAGAATCTAAGCAGTATCTATTTAGGAAAGGTGTATAAAATGAGCACAAAAAATACTGAATCCATGACCATGCTCCCCATAGGCTGCAGTGCTATAGCAGTGATTTACACCAAAAAAACAGCTGATTTTGCCACAAGATCATGAACTAAGCCAAAACTATAAACCAAATCATTTCAAGCTGAACCAAAAAGATAGCTGAACATGTTGAGCACAGAATGGTCTGGAGATAAATTGAAAAATGTCTTTTCATCAATGAGTATTTTGATGAACCAACACACCATATCACGGCAATCTGACTCACAGAGGACTGACTACATAAGAGAGTGCCTATCTATAGCACTATAGCACTACAGCTCACCAAGGCACACTCTAATAATATCTTTTAAATATTATTGAGCAAAAAAAGAAAAGGGCCCTCCCTCATCGGCCGGAAGGCAAATAAAAATAAAAATAAAAAGCTGCCTTCCCGCCCCTCTTTTTTCAAGAAAGTATCCGTAAAGCTGATCTTTTTTTAAAGTGGCCTTATCATTTTGGTCAATTTTCTGTAGGGAATTAACATAATTTGATACAGAAATTCTAGCCAAAAAGTAGGAATTCCTGCAAAAAGTAGGAAATGTGGCATCTCTGCGAGTCGATGACTCGGCATGATGCCTGAATGCAGCTCTGGTGACAAAGCCTGAAGAACATAGCCCATAAAATCAAAATGCGGCCATAAAAAGGGTCGATCCCCGAAGTTCTTGGTCCCCGTAGTGAGACCTGAGACAACTCTGCTATTTAAAGAGAGGGATTTGAGACTAAGTCAATCAGATCTTCTGGAATCTAATTGTGTTCCTGGCAATAATGCCCGTGTTTAGAGGACCATTTTTCTTGAAAGCGGCATAATCACCGAGCATGTCCCATTCATATTTCTAACACTGTTCTGGTCTACTATGTGGTTAAGTGTGGGTGGTGATATTGCCCCTTTAAATCACTACCATAAAATAGGTGTTCAATCCCTGACCATTAACCATGATGGTAATTTATGCAAGAATATAATAAATAGATGATAATCAATGAAATCTATAAAGATGGATTGAATATTTCTATAATATCGTCAATTACCAGTATGTCTTGAAGTGTTCCTAAGCATGGGTATCTGAGTCATTGGACGCATCATCCCTTCTTAGTTCTAGGGTAGATTCACATGGAGTCAGACACATACCGTGAGACGAACACTTGATTTTGTGGTTATTCAAACAGTCTAATCCCTTTATTTGTGTAAAATGGCAAAGTAAAAGTCTCATTCTTTTTAATAAAAGAAACACTGGGAGTCCTATTACATATTATCATCGAGTGTAAAAATGCTGTACATCTGTTCATCTATGCCAGAGGTTTATAAAATTCCGAAGCTGACATGAAAGTCAATGTACCAGAAATATACCATATTTGTAACTGAAAATCAAATGGATGTTATGAAGAAACAATTTTAAAAAATGTACATGAATAAATGCAAATTTCACTATACATTTCAGGGTATGTGTCCGACTCAAGGTGAATCTACCCTGTATGGTGACCCACATACACCTGTATAATACCGATGTTAGCTCTTTGTCTGTGTTCTTTGTGTCTAACTGGGAGTGATTAATAGCTGAGTAATGGACACGATGGGGATCACCTCCGACCACCCACCCCCCCCACCCACCTGTCTCTCAGGGGGCTGCAATCTAGTGCCAGACTATAGACCCATGCATCAAGAAATGGTGACTTTTTCAAAATATAGTTGTGTTTATTTAATTTAATTTTTTTTTTTTTTTTTTTTTTAATAGTTGTGTTTACATTGGTTTTATTGGAATCCTCATAACACTGTCTGTAATGGCTATATTTGCAAACCTTACATAGCAGGGTATTCGGCAGAGAATTATCTTTCAATTACTATATATTAGAATGCAGGAACCTGAGGATATATCTAGTATTTGTCGCTCACGTTTCAGAAACATTCAAAAATTTCATCAACAACTTTTCCTACAGTCACCCTTTCTTGCTGCATTGGTCTATGATGCTTCTTTTTCTAAAATTATCCCATGCCAAACATTTAGGTTTTAATAGATTGTAGTATACATGTATGTTGTATTTTTAGATATTTTATTCTATATCCTCCTTCATTTGGTTTAAAGGTTTCTACAACAATAGATCTGACATAGTTCTCCACGGTGTTTACTAACGTAAGTATTTGTGTATACCCTGCGGCTTATACGTGAATCAGAACCACAGTGCGGGCTATAGGATTTGCCCAAAGTCAAGGTGCAGGCCATAAGAGGACACTAATGCAGTCAAAATCAGACCACAGTGCAGGGGCGTGGCAACGGGGGGGGGGGGGGGGGAAATGCCCCCCCCCCCCAACTTTTGACCAACCCAAAAAAAAGGTCAAACCAAAATGGTCACGTAAAAAGGGGTAAAAAAACTCAGTCCCCCCCTAATTTGAAACTGCTTGCCACGCCCGTGCACAGGTATTTTCTCAAATTCTAGGTGCGAGATACATGTGAGGTATGGGTATATATCACACTTTCATACCTTTACATATACGATACAGCTATCCAAACATGTTCTATTTGATTTCTAATCCACCCACAATCCCCTCTCCTATCTTGCTGCCTTTAAGGTTAATGCCCCTAAGGTTAACAGGTTAAGTGCCTTGTGATGGGTTTACCAATTGAAGGTGACAAAGGGGACAATCCAACCCCTAGTTTCACATCAATAAAACCTTCTTTACTGCCACCCACACCATTGTAAACTAGATTCGTGTTTCTGTACATCGAGTGATACACAGGCACTTTGGCCCCATATACTTTGTATGCACCTGATGTACTATGTCCACAATGTGTCTGACCACTTGTAAACAGTTTATTCTGATTATTGAACAAATAATACATGCATTAATACATACTGCATTACTTCATTATAGCCTCCGAGACATCCTTAAATGTTTGGTTGGCTGTTTTACACTTATGTGACTTTTGGGAACGGTCATAAATGATGTCACTTATTTTGGGATCCTTTTCAGGACTCTCATCCCACTATTTTGTCACTGCCTTGGGCAAATTGGTCTATATAAATGTATGGCTGAGAACACATTAATTCAATTTACTGAAAGACTTCCAACTCCATCACCTAGTGACATTATGTGTGAACGTTCCCCTTTGGCTACCTGTATAACTGCATGGTTGACCACTTCTCCTTGACTACCTGTATTTACTCCAGGTAACCTTAGAAACCAATAATGACTGTTTGGCCCAGTGCGGGCTCCTAAGGTGAGTATTGCATTATTCATGAAACACATCCCATGGCTGGGCTAGATAGCAGGGTACATCTCCTCTAGATCTACCAGAGTCTTGGGCTACAGGAAAAGATTATGCTTTTATCTAAATCCAAATCTGTTTAACCTTTAAGGACGGCATGATGGTTAAATGCACCATAACCCTGGTCTATGCGGTTGAAACACTGTTGAAGGGTCGGCATGATGCACCAATGCAGCCCCGGCGAGTAACCGGGGCTGCTTCATGACGACAAATGTCATCTTTAAGTGACATGCGTCCTTAAAGGGTTAAGTTGTGCCAGAAATGCCATCGTCATGGACAGTGGCTGTAACAATAACATTACATTTGTGGTGGCTCTAGTACAACCATAATTGCAGCTTTGGATCTGGGACACTCCTCCCCTTCCCCACATACAGTGAGACACACCCAATGCCCACGCACGGTCCCTTTCCAATATACCTACACTGAAAACTCGTTATATATATATACATATATATGGAGGGCCTTTTGGCAATGGAAATATGTGCCTTATGACAGGAAGTGGCGAAAATGGGAAATTCTGACCCCAGCCTTTCAAAGAGTCTCAGGCAAGTCTGGACTTCCTCCAAAGTCAGATGATGATGTACTCTGAAAAGAGAGTCAGACAAGGAGCTCTGGATGGAGAGTCTAGCAGCACCCTCCCTCTCATAAGGGAGTCTAGCATGACCCGTGTCTCCATTGTTATGAGCTAGATACATCCACAAATCAAAGACGTAGTTGCAGTCAGACAAGTAATCCATCTTAGGAAAGTCCTTCACGAAATATTTCAACTTTTTGTAAAGCAGGGGAGCATATAGGACGCCTTTGTTAGTGCAACCAGGTCATATGCTTGGAGAGTGTGTCATGTACAGGCTGAGGGTGAGTGTAGCGGGTGTAACCTCTGCTTGGAGAGGTCTCACCTGAGCTGTATCGCTCATCGGGGGGGGGGGGGGGTCGTGTATCAACGAATAAATCAGCTAGAAAGAAATAAGGCACTGGTGATTTTATCTGAGCAGACATGGTTTAGGGGTTAGTTATCTGCTGATATTAACGCTCTGCAGACGGCATGATGCATCAATGAGTCGTCATGGCAATAATGCCTCTGTGTTGCACCAACGCAGTGCAGGAAAGAAACTAACTTTCCCTTCAATATATTGTAGTGACTGAGTATAGTGTTTAATACCATTTGGACAGCTAGGGTCATATTCTTGGCGGGAAGAGTAGGAACACGTATGGTTGGTTCAATGAGGGTGACATGATGGTGGAGGGCAAAACCATGGTGAATCAGAATGTTGTATTTTGTTTGTTTGGATATGAAAGACCATTGCAACATCTTCTGAATAGTGTAGCAAAGGGCGATATCCCTATGCTATATTTACAAGTGTATCTGCCATATACTTTCTCTTGGTACACAATAAGTGAGTCACTTCCATGCCTGGCCCGGTGCCATAACCATGTGCCGTATACTAGCCGACACCCTACACTGAACTCAGACCAGGAAAAGGTTTGTTTCAGGTAACATGGGAAGAAAACCTAGGGTCGGTAGGTAGTAAATCTTTTAAAATCTTATCTTCTTTTTTAAAACATAAAAGTACTAGACAGCTCTTTTGCATACCCTAAAATTGACCAAATTGGGGTAAGAATGCGAAGATTTCTTCAAAACTGCATAAAAACGTAGGGTCGGCCGTGTTGAGATAGGCACGGTTGGGTGACTTGAAACACCCCTTTTTGGCCTCAGCGGTCTATGGGCACGTATTGCTGTGTGCTACATGTATCTCCCTGATGTGTTTGCACGACATCTTAGTCTTCAAAACAAGACACTTATGCTATCAGACGGTGGGGTATACTGCACTGTATTGAGTAGACCCAAACATGAGTTGTTTTGTAGACACCATATAATATTATGCTCACTATCTTTGCTTTTTCCAGATAATATAGGCGTGGTTAAGGAAATGGGGGCATAGTCCCAAAATAGTTTCAGAAAGACTTCTTCTTTAAACATGTCAGGGAGATGGTTTTAGTTTTCTGTTGTCTTGAGACAAATTGCTCTGTATATATAGGAGTGCTGTGTATTGGTTGTGATTCTGGTCAGAGACACCCCTTGTTCTTTGTTTACAGAAACTTGTGATTGCTGGAAACTATACCACCTTATACTTAGCATGTTAAGCAGGGCATGACGAGCCACGATTTAGTTGGTGGGGGCGGGGGTGAGTAGCAACATATGTAGAACAAAACTAAGGGAACGATCGTTATTCAAGAGACAAGAAAGGGGAGATGGGTTGGTTTCGATAGGGGTCGAAATGTAAGTGCCCATCCCTCCCTAGAGTGAGGCCAACAACCCTGTTCCCTCCCACCCCATAGCAGTCTATACGAAAACGTGTTCACCAAGCAGGACATTCTGTCCTGCAGATTTTTTTCTTTGCAGGCCCGGCTCAATTTTTGCAGGCCCGGATATTGGAGCACAAATTTGCAATTTAAGAATTGAATATAATATAAAGCAAGTGTTTATGATAGCAATGATAATAAATAGGGTTCTCCCTACATGTTACAATTATATTAAACATTTTAATATGTAAATTACCGAAGAACATTACAGAAAATACTCACACTTTCTGTTTTATGCTGTAGAAACCTTAATAATGGTACGATTTACAAGCCGTAAAAAATAGCATATAGGCCAGAATCTCTAGAATGCAGCTAGCCATTCGGGCCTGCAGTTGCCCTCTTTTTGCCGGACCGGCAGACTTTCTGCCGGCTATAGCCGTTGTCCAGCAGGTTTTCATATAGACTGTCATAGACTTGGTGATATGATTTGTGAACGTTCCCATTTGGCTACCTGTACAACTGCACGGCTGACCATTTCTCCTTGACTACCTTTGTTTACACAAGGTAACCTTAGAAACCAATAGTTGCTGTTTGACCCAGTGCAGGCTTCTAATGTGAGTGTTGTATTATTCATAAAACACATCCCATGGCTGGGCTAGATAGCATGGAAGATGGATGGCTCCAGAGTTCGGGCCTATTCTATAATGGCCTAGGTTGAGTTTACTTTTACCCGTTTCTTTGTGCCAAGTCCCCGTCATGGACAGTAGCTGCAGCATTTTTCATATAGTACAGACACGCAATAGTTGTCATAGAATCACCCCGTAACATATATTGCTACATATAATTATATATATATATATATATAAATATATATATATATATATATATATATATATATATATATATATATATATATATATATATATATATATATATATATATATATATATATATACATAACACTGCCAATTCTAATTGAGTTCGCTCCAATTGTTCTAAAGGAAGTCGTATAGATCTTACAAATCACCCCGAGAAAGTATTTTTCAAATTCTTCATATCTTTTTTTTTTAATTTATATTATTTTCAATTATATTTCATCAAAGTACAGAGTGCTGTTTCCTACGAATAGGCAGGGGTGATATATAGTGCAGCCCCTTTGTTAATCAATGGAGCTGTACTATAAATATAAATTCACCATGAAATAAAACGCGGAAGTCGGCCACTGCAGACCGCGATGACCTGGCCGGGACACGGACACATTCCTACAGGTGCTGCCCCTTCCGTGTTATGAGTGTCACAGGACGCGTCAAATGAGGATCCCTTAGTAACCCTTTAAGGGCCACATAGCGCTTATTGTATCATGCCTTGGGTCGCCATGATGTATGAATGGAGAATTGGCGAGTAACTCGCCAGAGTTGTATTCATTCATCATACTGAATCTCCTAGAGTGTATCAACCCTGTATGGTCTGTATGATGCTTGAATGCAGCATTGGCGAGTTACTCGCCCGGGCTGCATGCATGTATTATGACAAGAAATGGGCCTAAAGATTTAAAGCAGTACTGGGCCCTTAAATGGTCAGTACAGGTTGGCCACCTGGTGGGAAAATTGAACACCTTGTTCAGAGAAGTGTGTGAAGAAACTGGACGTGTTTACCACGTCTTAATGACGTCACGCCATATGTCACATGACTATGTCACATGACGCGTGAAGTATGCCAGGATTCTGGGAGTGTTTTCACGCCTGTGGGACGTAGAGCGTCTGAGGTAGACGGGTGGGAGGTTTGGGAATATATCTATGTCAACATTTTATATTAAATTACTATCTAAGAAAAGCATTTAACAGACAAATCGGAATGCTGCACATGCCCAGTCTGACAATAGCATGTACCACTGGTCATGCGATACAGTGCACTTAAGGTGATATGGTCTGATGATAAGGGCGCAAAAAATCAATTTATTTTTAAATGAACCAGAATGTTCCCTCTATGACCATACTTCATGTGCTACCTAATGTATTTAATCTCATTCCCAGGAATTCAGCTAATTATCAGATTTATGCTCAATATAAGACTTTTGGAGTGCACGCTATGAGTCCACACAATGAATACCGGTATACACTGTAAAAGACTATAGCTCTGCTCATGGGACCCTCCAAATTGGCCCTTATTCCCCATCAAGGATATTTTATTGTGCCCAATATTCTTCACTTTGCTGCGGTCTGCATCATACATCTCCTGATCTTTTCGACTCATTACCTGTATACTAGCACTGGTAGTACACTGAAAATCCATAGGTTGAAAAGGTTAGCCAGTACAGACTAACCCAGGTTGGTCATATGAGTGTTAGTAACAATGGCAAAGTTATATTCAAAAATGACTAAGGGGTCAGTCAGTAGTGGCTAACCTAGGTCCATCATTGGTGTGTTGTATTTGTATACCACTAGTTGGGGCCACCTGTGATGACCACTCAGTGGCTCCTCCTGGAACTAAAAAGACTAAGGTGGGTTGGTCAGTAGTGACCAACCTGACAATAATAACTAATCTAGGTTGGTCGTATAGGGAGCCAAAAAATGACTGACTACGTCAGGCACTAGTGACTGAGAGGTTGGGTGTATAGGAAGCCTAGGAATATCAGTGTAATAGGCCCATCCCCGCCCCATCCCACCCCTGCTACCTTCCGCATTCCCCAATACAGTCTGGATGCCCACCTCCTCCCTGCTGCACCTTCACATGCTGCCCCTTTCAATATGCATTTATTCATATCTTTATCTTATCATTTCTATTTAGTTTCTGTATTCACATTAGTCAATATGATCTGCCTAACTAATTTTCTGGATCACCTGTACAAATGTATATGAATTGCTTAATCATATCACATAGATCATCTTAGTATACTGGTATACTAAGTTGATCTATATGATCAAAATCACATCAATATAGGAACAGATGAGTATACCCTTGGCTTCTAACGGTGAGTGAAAACGTTATGGTCAACATTGGGCCGAACAATTGTACCAGTTGATAAAACTCTGACCAGATTTTTAGATTTACTTAAACTTACGTTAAAGTAGTAAACTGACTGTCACTGTGAGACTGTGAGACTGTCGATATTGTATTTCCACGGAAAATAGTTGATCATGTCTCCAGTGACCCAGTACCTGAGCGGGGGGCGAGGGGGGGGGGGGCACCAACCCTGCACACAGACTAGACATCATACCCTGTCACCTTAGAGGTTGGGGAACGTCCAACAATTATGCCCCCTTTTTTTTTGGGGGGGGGGGGTATTTTCAGGACCAACCCATCCCTTTGTCACTATTTTAAACAGCAATCGTTTAAATAGTCAGGGCAAGAGACCCATCTCTTTCCTCGCAGGGACGTAATAGTTGAACGTCCCCTTGGTGCCCTAGATAAACGGACTTAAGCTTGGACATGCATAGTACACGTTTAAAGAAGGGGTTAAATGCCCAAGTTTTTGCTGCCCTCCAGTAAGAGTCGGAGTAGAGAAAGGACAGGTACTCTGAGCCTTTGTAAGCGGAGGTGGGGGCTTAAAGGCAGGAGTGAAGCATCTAGAATATTGTCTGTTTTTCTCAGATAAAATTTAAAATAAAAATGAATAACACATAAAATTAAATTAAATTAAAAAAAAAAAAAAATTAAATAAAAAATAGAATATTGTTTAGTCCTAGCCATACAGAACCACGCACCACAATACCTTTGTACAGCCTACTATATACTATACACTTCATGCAGTCCCTGTTTCAACGAATTACGCTGACAGGGTATGCAGGTACCTGTATTGGCCCCCACGTGAATTATCCCAAGATACTACCAGCATAAATAAAGTAGTTTAAACTGACAATTGTTCACTTGGCATTCTGCCCGGCTATATCATATACCTTCATGCGGTTAACCCTTTAAGGGCCATATGATGCTCTACTGTCCTAAGCCCTTTTTGTTGCCATGATGCATGAATGCATGCAGTTCTGGTGAGCTAATCACCAGAGTGAATGCACCACACCTACGTGGTTCATGTACTTCCACAAGGTCAGCCTGATGGATTAAAGCAGCCATGGGGAGTTATTGACTAAGCGAGTTACTCACCAGGGATACAAGCATTCATCATGACGACAAAGGGTATTGTACATTATAGCACTATGCGGTCTTTAAATAGTTAAACACAGGATGGCACACCCTTCTAACCAGTACCACCCACTCAGCCCTGTTACAAGGAAGAACAAGCTCTTCAAAGATCTGCTTGTTTCAAAGATCTGCTTGTTTCAACTTGAAAATAAAGCAAAGACAATTCTCATCAAAGCACTCCGACCTACTAAAGGACATATTGTTAGGCTATACAGTAGTATATACAATTGCATACACAAAGTTTGTATAGAAGACTGTATGGTGCTTTGCTCTTGTTTTTTTCTAGTCTTTTTTTTCATATTTTTCTTCCTCTTCTGGTTGGCATGTAGACCTGAATAAACGGTACTTAGTGGGATAGAGCTCCATGAGAATTACACAGGTGGCTCACTGCCTTGCCATTGTAGGGATGGCGTCCAGGGTTTGTAAGGCTGGAACGTTTTTTAATGAAAGAATCCGACTGTTAGGGATGGGAAAATAGGAAGAAATCTGGAAGAGTCCTTTTCTTACACTATTATCTCTACACGATGACCGATCATATAATGTTTAGAATGTTTGTTATTAACCCTTTAAGGGCCGCATTATATAATGCTTTATTGCATTGTGCCGTTTATTGCCATGATGCCTAAATACAGCCCTAGCGAGTCACTCTTTAATATCTAAAGGATAACCACCCCCTCATTGACATTAAGTATAATATATGTATAGTATAAACATCTAGTAGTTAAAGTAGAGTTTATGACCTGGAAGAAATACTGACTTGAGTTGCTTATGTTCTGGTGCTGAATGTCCCTTGATGCATTTTGTAAATCTATATTTAAAAAAACTTCTTATATCGCATTTACAAATGATAGGTTATAACTGGAAATACATTTGTATGACCGTACTACATACAGGAAGGGTCGTGTGCCAAGTACACAGAGGGATATATCTGAACTCTTCATACTAGAAATCTGGAAACAGAAAAAAGTTTTTTGAAATTCTCTACTTTCTTGGAAATGGACCAGGTGTGCACATGTGTATACAAAGTATGGACCTCCTCCCCCCCCCCCCACACACACTCACACTCCTACTGACTCCCCTCTCGCTATATCCTTGCCTCAGGCAGAAAAAGAAAGTTTGTTTCAGGTCACCTTACAATGTTAAACAAAGCAAAGCAGGTCTCACATTAAACTGGGTTGTATTGAATTAATTTACATATACTTCTAGAGTACGGAGAATGGTCAGTACCTATTATAGTTAAAGTGAAGGCCTTAGGGAAAGCAGGACAGTATTACTTCATTTGCCGCCGGTGTTTTAACCCTTTAAAGTCAGCATATTTGAGTTCGCAAAGTGTTTATTTTCATAAGATGATTTTCTAAACTCAGTACATGTCAATTAGATGGTGCATATAAGCGCGTTGATGTAGTCATGATGCAATCCTTTTGAGTAACTCGCCATGGCTGCATTCATGCATCATCCCGACCATACAGATTTCATGATGCACATTCTTTGCCAAATCCTGCCGGACAGTGGCAATGTCCGCCTAAAATGGCTCTGGTCCGGCAGAATGACTGCTGTTGCAGGACCTGATGTCCTTTACATTCTGGGCTTTTCAAAACAGAACCTTTCAAATATTCCAACTAGAACTGAAGTTACAAGTTCTAGAATACACTCTAATAATCTAGGCAAATTAGAGCAAGTTTTTGTTATTATTTTCTTTTATGAATGCTATTCTATTCTAAATATTATGCAAAACTCTGATTTTGGTATCCGGTCCTGCAGAAATCTATCAGGTCCTGCAAAATTGGATAGCTGCAGGACCGACTGTCCTGCATGCAAAATAAGTTTTTGCAAAGACTGGATGCACCGAAGCAGTGCCGGGGATTAACTCGACGGCACTGCATTCATGCATCATGGCAACACTGTTTCTTTTAAGCATCATGCCATCATTAAATGGTTAAGATAATCAAACCAAACCACCAGGGGAATTCAAATAGTCTCCTTTTGTGACATGAAGCACACTTTTCATATCCGTGGCTGCCATAATGGGTCAGACTATGTCTGTTTTAAAGGTAACACACTTTAATATAAGGCAGCGGTCTGCAGTGCCCTTATATGGCGAGTTGAGCCTGGTCCACTGGCCACCTGTGCCCCCAGTCTACACATGTCTGACCCCCGGTGTCGGGGCACTGGGTGTGTGTGTACAGGTGTAGGAAGGATCTTTTTCTGTGTATAAGAAGGACGACTCTGTCACACGAGACAGCTTCTCCCACCAGGGAACCACATGCACAATCTAGTCCTTTATATCCCATGTAAGACTGCCTGCACTCCTTAATTGTTATTTTTTAAATTTTATTCAATAGAATTATTAGTACATAAGTTCCTCCAATTGAAATTTTATTACCAGCTTACCGAAGTTTCCTTGTTCTAATCTAAGTTATCATGTGTGACAGTTAAATTTGAGTATTTGTCGATTTTTTTTTTAATCCCCAGTAAAAAACTCCCCATTATTTCGCTGCCAATTAGGTCAGACTATAGCCTAAACACAAAATACATGAATATTTACATTTATGAATGTATGACATTAATATGGCATTCTGCATTGCAAGCTACAGTGCCCAGTGCTTTACAGCGTGCTTCTATGAATCGTATGTGTCAATCAGTTGAGGCAATATACTACTAACTCTTTCCCTGGCATCCAGGGTTGGGAATGGAAATTTACACATGCAAGATTTATGATTATCAGAAAGCTTGTCAAGTCTACTAATACCATGTCTTCTACTTAACAATGTATACAACGTATGTGATTCCAATGGGAACATTTTACTGGCATTATTTCCTGGGACTCTTGGTTCTATGTGTCAAAGTTTATTATACTTTATCTCATAAAAACAATACGGTTTTGATATGATTTTATAATGGATATATTCAATGCTAGCCTAATGGTAGCTGGATCTATTAGAACCTGCTTTCTTCAGGGGGAAAAAGATCTGACTTTGAATGAACAATTCCCTCTCATTTATGCCTATTGCAGGTTTCCCTCGTTGGCTTATTGTAGTGTTTCTTTCTCTCCAGTATACCGACATGACAGTGATCGATTTAAAAATATTCTGAGCATGTTATAATAGACTACTACATGGTCTCCCCAACTAATTCTTGTGTCCTATGACAGTGAGTTACAGAGTAGGCCCCAGTGTATCATGTCAACCCCAGGTGCCGTCTCAACCTAACATGGTTAGGCCAAATAAAGAAGGTTTGTTTCAAGTCATGCAATTTTGAAGAAATTTCCGTATTTTTTGGTAAATTTCAGGGTCTTCGGAGGGGCCGGCCAGTACTTGCGTGTTAAAAAAAAAGTTTTTAAAAAAAAAGGAAAAAATCCCACCTACCTACCCTGCATTTTCTGACCATGTTACCTGAAACAAACATTTTTTGGGCCTTACCAGGGCACAACATTACATCTTTCTCGTCGTACTAAAAAATGAAATATCCTAATATACGGCAGAAGAATGTTAAGAGTTATATATAATCCACAAAGAAATACGGGTTTATCATGATAGGTCGGATTGTAGGGACCTGGGTCGCTATACACGCCGTCATGTGAAATAGTATTTAGATACAGTAATGCACCTTGATACGCCCAATCTTTCTCTCTTTTTCTTTAATGAAAAAAAAAGAATCTTCATTGCATCACGCTCTGTTCCTGATTAGAATCTAAGAATATGTCTTCCCAATTGCCGACAAAAATTAAGGTCTGCCTTCTCTTTCTGAGTACAGTAGAGGGTGTTGAAAGTCTGACCTTTTTTAGGAAATGCCAGGTATACATTTTAGTTGTTTTTATTCCTTTTAATAGTGACATGGTAGATTTAAGGTGTGGCAGGCTGCTTTTACTGTGCTCTAACACGTCTCTCGGGTTGTAACACCAACAGGACATGGGGCCCGACACCAGCGCTGTATGCGGCATATGTTGGCACTACACCAACAAGGCTATAGCCTTTTTTTTCTTTTTTTTTTAAATGAACCTCATTTCCTTTATTGATTTGGTTTTCCGGTCCAAGTTTTGATGTCCCCTCCTCACTAGCCTATGACAGTCCAACCCATTCGGGTGTAAGATAACGAATACAGAAGTAAATGCATCAACTTAGCAAGTGCACGTTGCATTGCGCTAGGGATATGGCCCCATCTTGTAAGAGTTGTGGTGGGGGGAGGGGGCGGGGGCAAAAGGGGCAAAAGGGGGAGGGGTCAAAAGGTTTCTACCATGTCTAAAAGCAGGGGTGTGAACTGGGAAAAAGCAAAAAATCTGGGGGTTTGCATAGAAGAGGATGTCAGACGAAACACTGATATTCATCTACGCTATGGAATTTTATCATGGAAAAATGCAGCACTAGTTATCTATGGGGGGCTTTTAGGGGCATGCCCCCAAGCAAATTTTGAAATCAAGAGGGCAAATAGTGCAATTTGATGTATTTTGGTGTTCTGGTCTGTTGAGATTTTCAAGCGCCCCCCCCCCCCCCTACATAAGGTGAAACAAATTTCTCATTGGATCTGGACGAATCACAAGGATGACCAATTTGAAGACCAAAAGATCTGAAATCAGATTATAATCTGAGATTTCACAGCCCTGAAAAGGGCGGGGGGGGGGGGATGAAAAATGTCTCACCGTGAAATCTCACCGCCCCCCCCCCCCCCCCCCCCCCCCCAGGTGTTAACAAATGAGTACCAGGTAATCGCTAATATCCTGAACATCACTGTGGCCTATGATATTAAGTGGTAGTGAAGGGATACCGATCTGGAATTTGCTCATATTCTTACAAGCACTGGTGGTTGTGAACAGGCAGGTTGGGGCAGAGATACAAGTACTGATAAACGTGAACAGGCAGGTTGGGGCAGAGATATGCAATTCCTTGTACTCCATGTATAAAAACTTATCTAGATGTTCTTACAAACCTTATATACACTCCTCACGTGATTTATATACCAGTGGGTTTACATACCTTTCCATACACACACCCTTCTACTACTGGTTGGTTGGTCGATTCATGTAACGGATTTTCATCCATAAAACTGCTAGATTTAAGTTACATAGAAAAGAAAAACAGGCAAAAATACAACAACTGACCAACCAAAACAAAGCAGGGTGGTCCACCCATGGTATTTCAGAGCGTCCAGTCTGTTGGCAGGGACTGCATGATACCTCCAGCATACAAGGGGCCCTTGATGGGGGGGGGGGGGGGTCTCCATGTCGCATGTCGATTTTAAGAAATGGCCATGTCGCATGTCTATGTCGCTTAAAAATGCTCATGTCCCATGTCGATTTTAAGAACTGTCCATGTCCCATGTCACTATCTTTTTAAGCCTCATGTCGCATGTCACTAGGCCTCATGTCCCATGTCGAATTTACGAAATGCCCATGTCGCCATGTCGAATTTAGGGGTCTAGGGCCATATACAACACCTCTATGTGAACACCAGGGTGCCAACAGTTGTAGTACAATGTAGTAGTCATGTTTGTAAATACTTGATGTATGGCCAAACTACTGAGCAGCCACAGCACCATGGGTGTCCACTGTGTAGGACAAAACCCATTAATTCCTGTCAGGGTTTCTGCTTCTATTGTTTCCTATCACCCACGGTCACCTGTTATAAGTTATACTATGAGCTAGTGTGTACCACCATCTGAGATGGTGATACATCAGGGGTGACAACGCATTTCTCTAGACCTCCCATCGTCCAATATCAAAGTATAAATGTAGCAAAATTATCAGGAACACAATTATATGCAAAAAGATCTACCGGTAACTGAAATACGGCCAGGTCCCTTATTGTGGAAATTAATTGGGCCTGATATGAGGGCTTGGTCTCTTTAGGGATCTGGAGGGAGTTGCGCTGTTACGGCAACAGGCACTGATAAGAGCTGATAAGACTGTTACAAGCCTGTACCCTGTTAGTCCCCTAATTGTACCCATAGTGGTTTGTCTTATCAGTGAGTTTAACCGCAATGGCGGACACATTGTACATTACTCTAGATTCCTATAGAGGGTTGGTCTTAAGGAAGTTGATTGTAATTCATCATAAAGGCAGATCAAGGTCTCTATCCTGACATGTTCTATCATAACAAAGAGTGCACTTACCGGAGCCCGACTCGCCGCTCACCACACAGCACTGGTTGTGGCCGGAGAAGCGCATGTTCTGGTAGGCCTGGTCCGAGATGGCGTAGATGTGGGGCGGCAGGTCAGCGCGCACCTTAATGTCGGCATACCGCTCTAGGTACTGCAACCAAACAGCATGGGTGTTATAATATTGCAAGAATAATCTCTAAAGTAGAGTCTTTATATGGGGAAATAACCCTTGTACATGTAGGTTCTTTGGTAATTGATGCATGCATACCGATCATGAGACTGCAACCATAGAGCATGGGTAATATTATATTGCAAGAATAATCTCCAAAAGTAGGGTCTTTGATGGACAAATAACATTGTGGATTTTGAAACATATTTATTGCTGGTTATATACTTGATTTCCATAGCTTGATGTTGTAGAGGTATCGTGCCATTGTTTAAGCTTGAGCATTTGGTTGTCTAATTATGGTGCTTAGAAAGAAACAGCACGTATTTGAAAGCCAACACCTAAACCCGAGATTATGGTAATACATTAGATCCTTTGTTCAGGTCTTCTTTAGAGTACATTATTTGATAATTAATTGACTGTAAAAGCATGAAGACATGCAATGGTCATTATGCAGCTTTTATGGATATGTATGCATTAAAACACAGGTAGTTATAGTTCACTTACATCCGTTCCGTAGATGAGGATCCTTTTGTAGGGGTTTACAGCCAGTAGAATGTCTGCTATGTATGTCTGAAATATACCAAACGTTACCTGCATTAGTAAGCAGTTAAAGTAGTAATACTAACAAATCCAGATGGCTGGACATGAAGGCCTTTAGAACGGCAAACTCACCAGATGTCATACATAAAATGTCTAGCGCTGTTCACCTAGTGAGCTTACGAGGGGCTCGTTAGTTAGAGCGCTGCTTTAACCCTTTAACCCTTTAAGGACGGCATCGTGCCTTAATGCATCATGCCCTTGACCGTTATGATACATGAATGCAGCCCTGGTGAGTGACTTGCCAGTGCTGCATTCTAGCATCATGCTGACCCTACTGGGCTGAGACACTCACGGAAGGTCGGCATTATGCACCAATGCAGCACCGGCGACAAAATGTCGACGTGCCGCATGGTTAAAGCTGGGCCGTCAGGGAATAAGTTCAGCATTTTTCATACATAGACTAAAATAACAGTTCCACCAGAGGGCAGCAGTGTTTGGACAGGGGACCATGAGCATTGTCCAGCTACAACATATTCACCCTATCTTGTCTATCTTGTAACTGTAAGAGCTGAGCTCCCAGCCCTTAAGAGCCCTCTTGTGAATCAAAACTGAACTATATCCAAAAGTGCTTTTGGCCTCACTTCAACCATGACGGTCAAGCTTTGAGGGACGCAGAGTGTGGTAATGCAGTGTGCGCTGTGTTGTCATGATCAATAAAACGTGCAGTACTACAAATGTAGCCTATGACCTTTATCTAAATAAATCTCTCTGTTTCGCAATAACCACTGTAAAGATGCATATTATCGTTACCCTAATCACAGTATTCGCTAACATGTTTGTTAGAGACCACTTAAATGCTGCGTACAGTCGCTCACTGAACCGGCAAGTATTGACCTACACTGACCATCTGTACTGATGTTCAATCAATAAGAAAATAAAATAAAAATGACCTCAATTGTGAATGACGCTATACCGCAAAGTCTCAAATACTACCCACATCTCGTATGTAAGCCACACTCTACAAGTCAGTACTGCATTTAAGCATCATGTTGATCCTTCGCAAGATTATCAAACCTGTAAGGTTGGCATGACGCTTGAATGCAACCCTGGGTAATTACTGGGTAGCCCTTATCAGCCTTTTAAGGACGGTATGATGCCTGAATGCATCATGCCCTTAGTCGTCATGACGCATGAATGCAGCCCTGGTGAGTAATTCACCAGTGCTGCATTCAAGCATCATGACGACCCTATGGGGTTGAGACATGATCCTGAAGGGTTGGCATGATACACCAATATAGGACCGGTGAGTTACTTGCCGGGGCTGCATTGGTGCATCATGACAACAAACATAATCTTTTAGCAACATGTGGTCATTAAAGGGTTAAAGGTTTAATAACAAACAATCTGCTATGATACATATAATCGAACCTAGAATACCACATTAAAGCAAGGACGCTAAAAGGTGACCTTTGTTGTCATGATGCACCAATGCAGCCCCGGGGAATACCTCACCGAGGCTGCATTGGTGCATCATGCCGATCATTCGGGGGTGTCTCAACCTCATACGGTCGGCATGATCCATCGAGGCATCATACCGTCCTTAATGGTTTAAAATCTGACTGTCTACTTACATATATGATCTGGTTGTGGTAGCGGGCGCGGACCTCCTCCAGTAGGCTGTGTTCATCCAGGGTGTGGAGGGTGGCCAGGTTGTCCACCGACCCCACCTCCACCTTCTGTCCCTTCATGCTGACCGCCTCTCAGCGCCTCACCTACAAGGGGGAAGAGAAGTGACAATTTAGGTAAGGTGTCAAACTAAATGAAGATATAACATGTATGATGGAGGCAAACTCATGTCGAAACTGTAGGTCAAGAATGAAAGTGATGAATTAAAAAAAAACTCGAAATGTTAAAATTGAGGCCCTTGAATAAATGGCCACTATAGTTAAGTCGATCTCTGCGCGAACTTGAAATCAGGGAAAAACCGAGTGGGACTCAAGTTGTTTTGTATTTTCTTTTTTCAAAAATCTTCAAAAAGAAGCGATGTACATCCAACGCTACTATACCAGCGGTATGTTTGAGATTTGACAATAGAATAAGAAACTAAATGACAACGGTATATTTGGGGCTTGATTTCCCTAAAAAAGAAAGAGATTTTATCGATGGACCTGGAAAACTTTTGGGTCTAGAGAAAATAAAATCAAATTAATGTGAATGCCAAAGCTGCACAGTCTGCATACCCCCCGTTCCAATTGTTGTATAATTCATCATCCTTGTGTTGGGTATGTCAATATCAATAGGCAAAGTTTGAATATCATCAGAAATATACGTTAGCTTTTAGACTCTGGCGTATTCGGCTAGGCTGTCTGTCATAAAACAAATGATGCTGCCAGCCCTCCCGTTTCTATCAATTCTATGTGAGCTCTTAACGGCCCAGGCTATTAGAGGTTGTAGGATCATATTCCGGCACCACCACGATTCTGTCAATACAAGCTAGCTGTTTTGCAAGGTGAGGGTTGAGTTCAGAAATCGAGAAGACAACCATTGCTCTGGCTTGTCTGAGGCAGTATACCCATCCTCATATGATATAATAGAAAAACAGTATCTCTCTTGTAATAAAATGTATGTTACTTTTGTTACTTATTTCCGGGCATAGGTTTTAATGGACAAATGGTCGATATCATACTGGTGAATCACTGGTTCATAATTTGTTTTGATTTCCATGGTAGAAGCGCACACTGTTCACTTACCAGATCTATTAGCTCTAATTTAGTAAAGATCATGAAGGTCTAAACTATAAGACTCTGTGGTAAAGAGGAGTTATATTTTCTAGTCCCACAGTTAAAGCTACAGTTACACACAGTAGTACAAAGGCATCTGGGACATATATGGGAATTACCAGTAGTCCACAGAGTACCGTTAATTCTTGCATATAACTCGCATCTTGCATGCCATAACCCGCACCTAGACTCTGAGGACATCCTATAACACGCACCTGGTGTTAAGTTATGGCTACGTTCGTACTTAACTATACTAGTTTTTACTACCCAAAAATCTTGTTTAACTTGCACCTTGAGAACCCTATTACCTGAACTGGGGTTCTGAACCGTGTATAACCCGCGAGTTGTACGCATTACTTTATGGTGATACCTATCTGTTTAATAATAGCCCCTGGATTAGTATATGTATAGGGGAGTTGTATATTTAGCAGTGTTATACATATCTGTGTGTACAGTCTACAGATAGTATTGTAGTGTATAAATACACTGCTCCCATTTTGTGTATACGGCCCCAGCTGTGCTCACAACGCCGTGCAATACTAGGGCTACCTTACACCCAGGTCTGCCTCTAAATACATGCCCTGATCCCTCTATCCATTCTATAACATTGTCAGGTTTATGTGTAGCCTCCAGAAAAGGCACTTTATTTGGGCAGGATTCCCTTGTGTGCTTGTAGTGTGTAGTGTATGCCCTTGTCTTCAAGTGACTCTTCTACCCTTATGTTTAGTGCTACAAAAGAAACCGTGGAAGACGGCTTTAAAACAGAATTATTTGTAATGTTCAATTGACCAGAATGGTACTGAGTGGCCACATGGTAATCAGTACCCATCATCTAAGCTGCAAGCTTGGTTGGTGGGCAAGTTTGTTTAATTGCTGGTGATGCTCTTTTAAAAGGGCCTGGACTACGGTATGGCTTCTCTTGCGTACCCTTAAATTCTCACGTAGAGCGCCAAGTTTTTGGAAGTTAAAGTGGCATAAACACCGAGCGTATCCCTCTCAACACTTTAGTACTGTTTTAGTCTACTATGTGGTTAAGTTAGAGTGGTGAGCGTGCCCCTTTAAAAGCAAGCATTCTGTAAACCTCTAGCATCATACCTGACCTATTGTCCTACCTCCTCCTCACTCGTGGTCATACTGACCCTCAGACCCAGAGCTGACCTGCGAGTCATCACTGGCATTTAGAGCTTCTGGGAAGGGTGCCAGGACTACAATGCTTAACTTCAGAAGCATATGTTATATGGTTGTATACCACTAAAATCGACAAGTCGACATGGGCACTTTTGGGGTTCGACAGAGGATATGGGCACTGTTGTGGCTTAAGTAATGACAGGAAATATGGGCACATTTATTTTTAAGCAGGGAGCATAGGGACACCCCCTTCCCCAACCCAGGACCCCAAACATTGAAGGTAATACAGGAGATTCTTTACAACGCGTAAAGTATAGTTCTCTGGGGATGATTGCCTTCTGTTAATACTTAGTTTATGAAGAGCTTGAAGGCTTTCATCAAAACGAGAAATCTGAATGTAATTCCATAATCTAAGGACAGGACGATTTCCGTTCCTAAGCTACGTCCATATTTCAATTCAGACGGCTTTCAAATTTCAAAGAATTAAAGCCACAAGTGAAATGACCCACATTTCTCTGGCTTATACACAATCACTGAATAGCAAAGTAAATATTGCTTCTGGCAGATGGATAGTTGTGTAGATAGTGAGGATTGTCGGATTTTGTGAGATTCCATGCGGGCGTACCGTCATGCCCATTGATATGTATTAACACATAAGCAATAGAATATCATCTTTGAACACTACTGTCAAAACCCCCTTTTTTTTATTTATTTTTTTATTTAACCGATCATCACATACAACAAGTGATACATGAAGGTCTTCCCGGTTAATTCTGTGGGGGTAATCCATCCAGTAAAGTAGATACTCATAGTTTAACATACGCTTTAGCCAATTTAGATAACCTTTTGGCTCCACCCGGTTTTGCTGCTTAGGTGACAGTCTGTTGCTAAACTACATACATATAGATGCTATTTGCAAATGGATGAGGTGGTACAACAATTGACGACTTAACTGCTGGTATCCAATACCGAGTAGGCTTACGTAGAGATTTGAGTGTAGAGGGGAAGGGGGCGCGAGGGGAGGGGTGGGGGAAAGGTACATTAAATGTGATTGCTACAATTCAGCAAGATGAACTGGTCTGACTTCAGAATGGCATATTGATATTATCATCTCCCAAGAGTTATACAAAGATATACACACCCTTGGGTAGTCATTAATGGTAGACCCTGGAAGTGACACCTGGCATTTTCATATCAGGTTCGCACCTGTTGAATAGGTTATCATAATCTATTAATGACCACTTACAGTATTATCAATTAACTTTCTCCTTGGCAGCTACGCCAAATAATTCTCCCGTATTGACTATATAGAGAGATTTAGAGCAAGTCGGGGGGAATTATGACGATCCGATCAATAGAATTGCTTAGTGGGTATAATTCACGGATGTGACTATTGATTGGTCTTTATTATTAATGGGTAAAGGCCACTTGATATTCACTGCCAACTGCTCTTTTTATTTTCAGATCATGGTGGTGTTTTTGAATGAGCTCAAATAGGCAGAATAGATCTAGAGGTATACCAGTAATTGTCTACGCCTGGGAATGGTTGATTGACATTTCTTCTTTTTCCCTCCAAAATTATTAAAAGACCGATCAGAAATTAAGAAACCAAGAACTATTCAGACAAGGAGATTGTCAGTAATAGCGAAATCCTGAACTTTTAAGAGATATAATATGGTGCAAGAGTGGCCATGTCATAGCTTGTATATACCATATTGTATGCTGTTATATTTAAGATATTTTAGTACAAAAATATAAGGAGGAAGCTAGATGAGGAAGCTACCCTTTGGCATATAGGTATGTGACGTATATGGTGTGATAACCTAGTAAACACTTATATAGACATGTATACACTATGTTCTGCTCTGATTTACCTATAAGGAAACACTCCCAAAGTAGGTTAACCTTTGTGCATGTCCATATACTAGACACCACTAATGTATGCAGAGGCTATAGTCACGACCTGACTTGCTGTCTAAGGGTTTTTTCCTGAGCTCATTCATCCCTGAATGACTAACTTCTCGTCCATAGAGTATAGGGGGTAAACTGGTACGGCCACGTATACAGGGTGGGTTTTTATGCTCTGGGCTGTGTGAATTAAGATATTCCCCGGACAAGTTCTGGTTTGGTTTTTGAATGTTGGTCGTCACAGTCATGTGGAGATATATGTGATGTTCTAATATTATGTGAAAGGGAAATGGCAATATACTAGATCGCCATCATAATATGATGGCGATCTAGTATATTGCCATCTCATACTATGTGTATACACTGTGTCATATTGAAGGGAGTAACTTAACCTTTTAGGATTCAAATTCAATTCAAATATGCATCTATACTTAAATGTAGCGTTATTTATATTGGACTTTACTAAACTGACTTGTAGTCCATGAACAAAAAGCTTTCCTTTACAGCTTTCTGCCAATTTATCAACAGTGATTGATTATAATGTTTTTGTTATACTTTCATATTTGATTTTTCTTTTCTTTGAATATATATACAAAGCATTTGCAAAATAAACCCATACCATTCCCACAGAGGAAACAGTGTTGAGGGGCTTACTCAAATACATTGGGAAATGGTCAATGCAAAAGGGTTTATTTTCCTGAACCACTTCTGACTGCATCCCTTGATGTCTATACATCCCCCTATAACACGACCACACATGTCAAGTGGGCCTTAACCTTATAAGGACAGCATGATGCATTAAAGCATCAGTTGTCGGCATGATGCACCAATGAAGTCACCGACACTTTGTTGGTGCATTATGCCCAACCCCTCGGGAGTGCAGCAATCTTGGTGCATTTTTACAACCCTGGCGAGTTTGTGAGTTTGTAAACTCGCCAAGTCTACATTCATGACGACAAAAGATATACTACATTAAAGCAATATATGGCCGTTATAGGGTTGATAAATACATACTCCACAGACCAGAGACAATAGGGTCCTCTTCCCTTCTCCACACGTGACCCACTTATAGGTGTATAAGGCATGGAACCCAAACATGTCTGTCCCACCCTGAACACGACCTCAGACACCTAGTATTAACCCATAGTGTTTACACCTGTACTAACCCTTTAAGGACCGCATAGTGCAGTAATGCACCATGTCCCACCCTGACAACAGGCACCTGGAGGAGGACTGTATTAACATACAGTGATAACATCTGTACTAACCCTTTAAGCGCCGCATAGTGCATTAATGCAACATCTCCCACCCAGAACACAGCCACATGTATTAACCCACAGTGTTTACACCTGTACTAAACCTTTAAGGGCTGCACAGTGCAGTAATGCACCATCTCCCACCCAGAACTCAGGAGGAGAGCAGTATTAGCCTGCACAGTACCAACCCTTTAAGGGCTGCATAGTACTGTGCTAGCTTATGGCCTTTGTCGTCATGATGCATGAATGCAGCCCTGGTGCATAACTCGCCATTACTGCATGTATTCATCAGGCTGATCTTGCGGAGTAGATACACTTTACCGAAAGGCTAACATGTTGCATGGTTGCAAAGGGCATATCAACATGCAATAAACATTGGAGTGGGGAATAAACCTCCATTATTTTTACGCCCTGCACTAAGGGGTTAAATGACAGGTTGGGTCCAGATAACGTCAGAAAACTTGGGTTGAATAAGCAGGACTAGGTAGTAGTTTTTTGGTAGTTTATTTTCTTCTATTTTCACACGAAATGTTTGCTCGGTAATACAAGGATCATCGTTTGGCCATGCCATGGGCATCTAAATAATTGCGGCAATATTTGATCAAAGGTTATTTTTAGTCGGCTGTATTTTGCGGAACGAATTCTGAAACACACCTATTTGTGTGTGTGTGTGTGGAGTGGGGGGGGGGGGGGTAGCATGCAGGCCCAGAGTTTTTGTATTGTATTGCTAGACCTTCTACCTGGGCCCGGCTGAGGCGTAAGGAGGTCAATCCCCCTGTCTGAACTGGGTTTGGTGCATGACTTGATGTGTAGGAACTCTGCTCGTGACACCTCCACCATCCTTAACATACCAAAGAACCTGTAACCATTGCCCTACGTTTTTTGGTATCTTAGACATGAACCATCATTAATCATATTATATGTCTTCATGTTCGCCCTGCCCTTTTAGTCCCCTCCATTCTACTTCCTATTTCCCATGTTTTTTAAAGGGAACATTCACAAATGATGTATTCATTACAATCACCCTTGCCATGCACTGTGGCAGGTACTGTTATGATACCAATGACGAAGGTATACCCGTCATCAATTGTCGTCACTTAAACTGATCCTCACCCCACCCTTAACCAATGACGTTGTCTTAAAACATCTCCTGATAGTCATGTACCTACCCCGCCCAAGCTGCACTGTAATTCCATGCAGAGAATATTATTGTATTACTCACTGGTTGACAATCTTTTTATCAAAAGAAATTTGCCTGAAGAAGGATTACAAATAATACGAAACGTCGCAACACAAAAGATCAATAAACAATAAAACAACAACAAAAAATCCTGAAAATGTCTTCCAACTTCTAAGAACTGACAAAAAGAAAATCGGAAAATACGTTCCTTGTTTTGGTTTTTATGCGATAAAAATATCATTACTATCAAAAGAAATTTAAATGTAGGCTATGCCGTAGGTAGAATTGGGTATGGTGAAACACATAGGCTGCACTTGACCTGAGACTGAGGTCAGCTCAGTAACAGGCACACACAAGGCGGTTACTGCATGTAACCACTGACACTTAGGCAAAAAAAAAAAGAAAAAAAAAGGTCTGTTTCAGGTAACATGGGAAGAAAGACTAGGGTCGGTAGGTCGGATACGGTATTTATTTTATTTTATTTTTTTAACATGAAAGTACTGGTCATCCTCCGTTTAAATGCGAAAAATGAACCAAAAATGGTCAAAATATGACATTTTCTTCAAAATTGTACAAAAAGACGTAGGGGTCGGCCCTGTTTTGCTAGGGTCGGTCGGGTGACCTGAAACAAACATTTTTTTATTATTTGGCCTTAGTGACGGGCAGGAGGAGGCAGGGCAGTGGGACACTGGGGGGGGGGGGGGGGGGCACACAGGAGGGAAGTTACCTCTATGTACCTGTACAGGTATTCTGAGAACCTTCAGGTATGCACGAGTACAACGCTTGTAGATGTATCACAGAAAAGTCGTGACATTTATAGTTATTCAAACCACTGCTATTTGTTTAGCTCTTGGTTGGAGTTTTATTACTTCACCCTCTCAGATCCTAGTGTGTTTCTGTTTTACATAGCTGTTCTGCTGCTATTTTGCAACACGCTTCATGGAACCAACTAAAATATACAGCAGTCCAAAATTATAGCACTCCAATGCACTATATGGATATATATCTAAAACTGGACATCGACATCCATGTAACAGAATCCTTCCAACAGAAATCTATATTTAGTAGAAGTAGAAATCCATGAATATCTATATGAAGGAGAACACCATGTTCATGCCTATGAATATGTCTGTGTGTATGTTCATTTAAAAATTCAAGATTGCAACCATTCATCGAATGCCACCATGCTTTCAATGTAATCTCGAATTGCAGTTGCAGTAATTTGATATTGATAAAAAAAATCTATTCCATTTTTCTTTGATGAACAGTTGGCATCCCATAGATTCAAGATGGCTATCACTCATTGAATGTCTCGATGGTTGAAATGCAATCTTGACTTGTAGCTGCATTAATTTGATACTATCAAAAAAACAAATCCTATTTGATTTTTCCTTCATTCAACCCATTCAAGATGGCTACCATTTACTAAATGCCACAATGCTTTCAGTGCAATGAAGAATTATAGTTGCATTAATTTATAATTTATATAAGAAAATTTCTATTTGATACCTTTTTCAAACACAGTTGGCACCCCATAGGTTTGGGATGGCCACCATTCATTGAATGCCACAATGCTTTAAATGCAATCTTGAAATATAGTTGCATTAATTTTATACTGTTAAAAACATCCAATTTAGTTGTTTTTTTCATGGCACCCATAGGCTCAAGATGGCCACCAGTCATTAAATGCCATGATGCTTAAATGCAATCTTGAATTGCAGTTGCATTAATTTGATTCTTTAAAAAAATACTTTTTTTTTTCTTTCATGAACAGTTGGCACCCCATACATTCAAGGTGGCTACCAGTCATTGCATGCCACAATGCTTTAAGTGCAATCACAAATTGTAGTTGCATTAATCTGATACTATTAAAAAAACTAATTCTATTCTTTTTTTAAAATTCATGAACAGTTGGCACCCCATATATTTAAGATGACTACCATTCATTGAATGCCCCGATGCTTAAAGTGCAATCTCAAATTGTAGTTGCATCAATTTAATGCTAATAAAAAACAAATTCTTATCGATTTTTCTTTCATGAATAGTTGGCACCCCATAAGGTGGCTACTATTCATATTAATGCAAAAAAATGCTTTAAGTGCTATCACGAATTGTAGTTGCATTAATCTGATACTAAAAAAAAAAAAAAAAATTCTATTTGATTTTTCTTTCATGAACAGTTGGCACCCCATAAATTACAAATGCACCCAGCACCCAGGTCAACAGCTATATACGGACACATGTACCTCCCCTGCCTGTTCTCCTTCAATGCAGATTGAAGAGGGTGGGAGGGGGTGACCATCAACAGTGCATAAACACTTTGATTGGATGACAATGCAGTTTTTATATTACAACCCTAAATTTGTGCAACGAAAATCACCAAGAAATACTAAGTATTTTTTCCAAAGAATAGCTTTTCTAGAATGGCTCGATACTCAGAAATCCTACTGCGAATAAAAAAAAGTCAAATTCTGATTCTAAACACCTGAAAAGTGAGAAATGCTGGCGTTCACGGTTTATGTAGGAAATGTACTAAAAACACCAAAAATATGCAACAAAACCCTAATTTTCTCAAAAACTGTTCAGTAGGATTTTTTCTAACTGAGGTTCCAGTGTTTTCTACCCTCATAGTACACATTGGCATAGAGAATATATTGGCACCTAGTCAGGATTTTGCCCTAGAAGCAATCTGTGAGGCAAAAAACAGCCAAAATGAGCCACTGGTCTGAAGTATAAAACTGGGCATCGATCACCATAGAGCTACAAAGAGAGAGAATCGATGTCCAGTAACAATGTATTATCTATGTACATTATATCAACTGTAGTAGACATTGAACAAAGTAAGAAACAACATGCATTAAGTATATATAAGTATCCCATGTTGGACCATACAATGATACATAAACTATTTTGAACTTTCTAGAATAGATACACAATATCACGAGCTAATGTTGCATAAATAGTCTGAAAGGAGGCAGAACTATTCACTGATGCAGTTATTTGCCTCTATGATTTCTGGACCGTAACCCACCTTACGTTAGCGTTAGGATCTATTCTATGCATGTTGATAAGTCCCTACATTTGAGAGGATATGAGGAAAACTCCAAAGGAGTGTTGTTATCTATAGGTTGGTTGAATACCAGGGAACCAAACATATTACAATCAGTATTCCCATACAGAATGATGAGCCTATATCTAATGTGTTTTTTTTACAAGGATTCTCCTAAGATCACCTGCATATATCTCCATAATTGGAGGCCCAACTACACCTACTGGTATACACTATAGGTATTATACTTGTAGCTATCTGTTTCTTCATACATTCCTACTTTTTTTGGTAAGAGACCAAACATTTGTTGTGGTACAAAGGCCATTTAAAGTGTGCTAAGATCCCTGCACCCCATATACAGGTCTGTATATATGCATGTAGGTATACACGTAGTAGACATGGTCTAGATCCCTAACACTATCATAGTATAATGAACTCAATGGTAATTCACAAAAATAAATCCCTTACCTTTACGTAAGATTCCCCAGTAGTGCAGGGTAATAATATACTCCTCCTACTGTAGCTCCCCTTACTGCTCTATGCTAACAGTGCTAACAGTATGTCCAGCACTATAACACAGTTCCTTGTCCCTCCAGTACAGACACACTAGTGCCTGTGTCTGCCTGCATGTACACTACTACCCCTCAGTACCAGACCCCAGCTCCCCACCTCCAGCAGTACTGCTATACACATGGTCATGCTCTACTAAACCTCCATGGGGGTACTGGAGTTTGTGTACACTGGGGCCTTGTTCACACTAAGTCTCAACACAGCGGATCAAGGCGACACATGTGCCCCTACATGGGTACCCGAATTTTTGACCGTGTTGCCGTGTCGATTTTTAGCAAAAGGGCCGTGTCGATGTGTCGATTTTTATCCCATACCACTAGTACACCCCCTACTTCATGTGCCCATGTCCGTCGATTTTTAAAAGGGCCGTGTCGCCCGTGTCGATTTTTAAAACCGCCGTGTCGCCGTGTCGCCCGTGTCGATTTTTACCCATGTAGAGGCACACACATGGTATTATTTCTGATTTTTTTTAATGATGGGGGGGAGGGGTGCGGTTAAGAAAAAATATCCGGTTTACTCTTCGGAGTGGCAGTCGTGGATTTTTTTTGCGACATTTTACACTCCCATTTTCGACCTTTTGCCCCTCCCCCCTCAAGAGGGGTAAACTTCTTTTTTTTCAAAACACGCCTTCATCCACCAACCAAGCTCTCCTGATATATAACAGTAAATCTAGAAAGCCACCTGGTTATGCTTTCCACAAGTGCTTGTCACAAGTAGTGTCACACTTGTAGGACTAACTGAGGATGACTATATATTCCTGTATAAGGAAACAGGTCGGTGAGCATGGAAAAAAACTGTAGGTAAAGAGGAGTTGAGCAAGGAAACAGACCTAAGAACACATCAATAAAGGCTGTGAGCAAGTTAACAAGCTGATAGGAGCAAGGAAAAGAACTAGTGAGCAAGGTAACACACCAGTGAGCAAGTTTAGATAACACATTGTTGAGCCACGTAACATACTGATGAGCAAGGGAATTAGACTGGTGAGCAAGGAAACATATTTGTGAACAGGCCTGTGAGCAAAGAAACAGCAGTTTGCTTGCCAGTATTCATCCGCTAACACAAAAGGTACAAGCTAGTTCCTATTGTGACAATTGTTATCAGTGGTCATCGACCTGCCCAGCAAGATTAAGAGATGGCGAATCCACCCATGACGACAAAGGCTATCATAGCTAGAGCATTAATGCATAGAGTATTAAAGCACTAAAGGGTGAAGGTATTCATGCTACATGTTCTGAACCAGGAAACCTGCAGGCTGATAGTACTACTTCTACTTATATGCGTCTTTTTACACCGGACGTCGTCCCATAAGATCGCATGTTTTAGTCTGAAACATGATTAAATAACCAAGCTTCAACCAGCGACATGTATAGAGGGACAGGCAAGTAGCCTAGCTGGCTCCAGGTCTCTGCCACGGCATGGTGCTGCCACCTGATTGGGCTAGTTCTGCAGAAACCCGTCAGGTGGCAGCACCAACTCCTGTATGATGCTAGGTGGCACCACAGTCACTGCTGCTCCAAAATTTGGGGGCCCTATTCCCCAAACACCCCCTTTCAATTTTGTAAAAAAACATGGTCAGTTAGAAACTACAAATCAAGGGCATTCTATCACTTTTTGAATGAAAGTGCTATGATAATTCTAAGTAGGATAAAATAAATTTTCTCCAGTTGGTCATTCTGACAGAAAATGTCCAGTTTAAAGGGTGATGGCCTGGTCGGTGAGCCAAAGGGGACAGTTTTTCTTTGTCACTTAGAATATTCATATCACAATAATTCCAAGAGGGTTGGAAAGCCTTGATCTTGTTCTTTGGAACCGAAAGAGTTTCTATTTGATATCAGATAGGGAACAATTTTTTTGGGGGGGTGGGAATTTTGACAATTATTTGGAAAAAAATCCAAAATTTGGGCCCCTATTTCCACAACACCCGTTTTCAATATTGTAATAAAACATGGTCAGTTAGAAACTACACATCAAGGGGTTTCTAGCACTTTTTGAATCAAAGTGCTATGATAATTCTAAGTAGGATAAAATAAATTTTCTCCAGTTGGTCATTCTGACAGAAAATGTCCAGTTTAAAGGGTGATGGCCTGGTCGGTGAGCCAAAGGGGACAGTTTTTCTTTGTCACTTAGAATATTCATATCACAATAATTCCAAGAGGGTTGGAAAGCCTTGATCTTGTTCTTTGGAACCGAAAGAGTTTCTATTTGATATCAGATAGGGAACAATTTTTTGGGGGGGTGGGAATTTTGACAATTTTTTGGAAAAATTCCAAAATTTTGGCCCCTATTCCCAAAACACCCGTTTTCAATATTGGAATAAAACATGGTCAGTTAGAAACTACACATCAAGGGGTTTCTAGCACTTTTTGAATCAAAGTGCTATGATAATTCTAAGTAGGAAAAAATAATTTTTTCCAGTTGGTCATTCTGACAGAAAATATCAAGTTCAAAGGGTGACGAAGGGTGACGGCCTGGTCCGTGAGCCAAAGGGGACAGTTTTTCTTTGCCACTTAGAATTTTCACATCACAATAATTCCAAGAGGGTTGGAAAGCCTTGATCTTGTTCTTTGGAACCGAAAGAGTTTCTATTTGATATCAGATAGGGAACAATTTTTTGGGGGGGTGGGAATTTTGACAATTTTTTGGAAAAATTCCAAAATTTTGGGCCCCTATTCCCAAAACACCCGTTTTCAATATTGGAATAAAACATGGTCAGTTAGAAACTACACATCAAGGGGTTTCTAGCACTTTTTGAATCAAAGTGCTATGATAATTCTAAGTAGGAAAAAATAATTTTTTCCAGTTGGTCATTCTGACAGAAAATATCAAGTTCAAAGGGTGACGAAGGGTGACGGCCTGGTCCGTGAGCCAAAGGGGACAGTTTTTCTTTGCCACTTAGAATTTTCACATCACAATAATTCCAAGAGGGTTGGAAAGCCTTGATCTTGTTCTTTGGAACCGAAAGAGTTTCTATTTGATATCAGATAGGGAACAATTTTTTTGGGGGGTGGGAATTTTGACAGTTATTTGGAAAAATTCCAAAATTTGGGCCCCTATTCCCAAAACACCCGTTTTCAATATTGGAATAAAACATAGTCAGTTAAAAACTACACATCAAGGGGGTTCTAGCACTTTTTGAATCAAATTGCTATGATAATTCTAAGTAAGACAAATTAATTTTCTCCAGTTGGTCATTCAGATTATAATTTGCATTAGTTCCTCATTTTCTCACCAGGTGACCCGTGGCAGAGAGATTAGACTGCAATGCTAAGGCGATTCTCATCCATTGTACTATACCCCATGCTTCAACTTTGTTCCTCCCTTGTTTTTTGCTCTGTAATATAACCATCAAACCCGGCCATCAAATCGTACAACATGATTTTTGTGGCTAATTTTGCTAATAAATTGTTAAGAGGTAATGATGGAGTTTTACTGTCGTAGTTATTATCTCAATAGGGACTTGGAAAGAGGCACAATATTATCCAGAAGCATGAGTACAATGTAAATAGTTTAATAAAAGTTCAAAGTTTAGAGTTCTGGACAAGTTTGAAGTTAATAGTCTTAACACTTGATATGTATTTGTATTGTATTTGTATTAATTCATTGCATTCTTTATTGTCATGATTTTCTTAATAAAAACTTTATGGTCAATGTCCGTTTCGTATAAAGATGTAATACAAATGATACAGAATGGAAACACGGAAACTAACCGTTGTAATGTTAGACTTGGGGAGGTATGCCGGTTGGTATGTAGCCTATTGCCATCCATGAAAGGCTATGCCACATACAGTTCTATATGTAAAAACGTACATTAATGGTCTCCTAGTATGTTTTTCCTTGATGCCAAGATCACTCTACTATGAAGCCAGTCGTGTCCATTATGATTTCCTTATCATGGGTAATTCCTAAGGCAATGATTCATCAAGTCTGAAGGCGTGTCCTACACACTTAAAAAATGATGGGTGTAATCCTTGTTCCGAGTCTTCTCTATAGTGAATCCAATGATTAGTCCAGGTCCTGTTATTTCATGTTCAGAGCCATGGAGTTCACTGAGCATTTGCAATTCACTTTATTAACTCCTGAGTCGATTCAGACAAGAGATCCACGGTGATTAGCTATCCCAGTGATCAATCCAGTCATAAAATGGTCCTTATTAGCACTATAGTATCCATTCCTGGCATGCTGCATCTATGTAGACATGTATAACGTGCACTCACTGAGAGTCAACCAGCACCACTAGACAGTAGTAGACTAACTCTACATCCTATAGGGGACTGCCTGCTTCTGTATACCTACACTGCCCACCAGGTGGAGACACTGCAGAGGGGTCTTGAGAGGGGGAGCCGCGGTGGACTATTCCCAACATAGTCCTGTCGTCACAGACTGTATTACTTTTGTGGTTAAAATCTGTGACGGCTAACCCCTAGGATAAACTATCTGCAACTATATAAGGGGCTGGTTGAACAAGGGAAGAGGGGAAAGATGTCAGCCAGAATGTCACTGTTTTTAGTAAAGAATAAAGAAGGGCTGCACATTACTATATGTATATCAACAAAAAGTAGGAAATCTTACAATTTTGGGTGGGAAATTAACATAATTCAATACAGAAATTCCCGCCAAAAAAAGTAGGAATTTCTACAAAACTAGAAAAAGTGGCATCTCTGGATGTAAAAGGGTCCCCTTTTTAGGGGGAGGGTGGTGATCCCTCAAAGGGGGGGGGGGGCAAACATATCCCGTGCATCCGCGTGAAAATGACCGCTCTCTAAATCAAAGCCAGCATATAAGGAAGGAGATCCCCTGCTTTGTCAACATGGCCCACGATACACCGTAACAGACTATTATCACGGGGTACCGTGGTCTGTGACAGGAGGACTAGTTCCCAGTCTAGCGTTGGTCACTTGTAACCCGGTAAATCACCTGGTTAAGGTCTGACCTCAAGGTCAAATGGCAAGGTGCCAGACTGGGAACTCAGTCGTGATTCTTTTTTCTTTATGAAGGGAATTTGATATTGTATTATGTCTGTATTGGGCTATATTACAGTGTAGTGCAATATTGAGGGATCTACTTCACTAGACTATCTTCCATTGTTGTTTTTTTGTTTCTAAATGAATATTTTTAAGGTTTTGACTATCCTCTAAAATGAAATCCTACTGCATGTACCGGGTAGTAATATTCATAGACGAAGATAAAATTACAGAAATCGTAGACTATATTTTGCGTCATAAATCAATTGCATCAGGTCCACATATATGTACAAGATCCATACAATACACAGTGTAGATTTATACGTTACACTTTCCCCCATGTACTAATAAAGACCCAGTGACCTCCAACTCACCTCAGCCTGTCCCACCCTACATAACTCCGGTGTGTTCTGCGTTAATTTTATTTTTATTATATTTTCCCCTCAAGTTTTGACTCCTTATTTTTTCACTCCCTTACGACTACTCAGTAGTTTGTCACTAGACCAGATGTCCGCCGAGTTGACAGTCTCTGGTGACCTCTGACCTGACCTGACCTTTTTACCGTAACCATGGCGACAGGTGAAACATTGGCCACCTGAGCCAGTGTATCCACTCTCCTCCCATCAACACTGACACTCTTCAAGCAGATACTGCAGACATTCATAATAGTACTCAAGGTCTTTCTACCTGTAGATTCTGCTTGGAGAATCAGAGATTTATGGTTTAAGGGCGGCATTATGCCTTAATGCACCATGCCCTTGGTCTTCATGATGCCTGAATGCAGCCCTGGCGAGTAACTTGCCAGTTCTGCATTCAAGCATCATGCTGACCCTACGGCGTACAGACACTTCCAGAGGGTCGGCAAGATGCACTAAAGCAGCCCAGGGGAGTTACTCGCCGGAGCTGCATTGGTGCATCATGAAGACAAATGTCATCTTTTAGCGACACGTGTCGTTAACGCACTAACAATTATTGGCCATGGGACATCCCGAGGCAATATCATTACGAGGTGCACATTCTAAGCAGAACAATGTGCTACTGAATGGTGTGAATTAGCGGCGGTTAGTGGTACAACTAGCCTACTAGCGGTATATAAGTGGTAGAGTTATTATATTAATTAAGTAAATGGACGCTGTTTACTTAATTAACTCACCCAGTTACAGGAACAATTACTAGTGACGTAACTACTGACCCCATCGCACTATTAAAATACCACATACGGTACTGTACACAGCACCGTAGATTCCTGTGTACAAGCCCAGATGCGGGTTATACAAGGGTTTCAGAAACGTTGTATACTTGCAGTATTATCAAAAGAAGCCATAATTAGACTCCAAGTTTGCGTTTTACAATTTTATCAAAATCTATGACTATGTGCAAGATGCGCGCCTATGAACACCGGTTCACAGTAACATCATGCAACTTTGTAGATTACCAGCTCTATGTAGTCCGTTATAATTTCGGTAAAGCAATGCTATATTATATAATAGCCTTATAACACGATCCTACGTCATGTAAAGAGATTATCACCACGATCATGACAAGCTAATGGAAACGTTATAAGTGATGTATATGTATTACAATATACGTGTACTCTCTGCCTAGTGTTCAGCCATGCAAACCAAAATTACGACTTCTAGTTATGCACGAGTCAAATGGTTGTTTTTTTTAAATATATATGGTAATTTGATAATACGTTTTTGAGCACAAATGGTCTCGCAATGGATCCTATATTAGTATTTGATAGTCAATAACAATTATGAAGGTCCCCCCCCACCTTCTCCCTTTCACACATGCCCATAAAATTAAATACCCCCCCTCAGCCTCACAGTAACAGTAGTATATAGCCTACATGTCCTCATATGATCACCGACGTTCAACTTCAATAAATATCTCCCATATTGCCACAGGCTATCCCATCTCTCACATGATATCTAGTCACGAAACGATATGAAATACACAATAAGTGCTAGCCCCTATAGTATAGCCTAAGGCGTATATAGATGTACACATGCTCCGAGTTTGTTGCTTGTCTGATACTATGGTTTATTATGAAACAAATGAAATTCGTACTGATCTCGTGCATGATGCAGACCAGGACTATATATCTGAAACTTCCAGGAAGTGTGCATGTCTTCTACTATGTCAATGCATATGATATTTATATACATATGCATATACATATATAATATGTATACATATACATGTACATGTATATATGCATGTAGGGTATTTAATGAATGCGTTTTCTGTATCACATGTCTGTTAAATTGGTCTACTTTAGTGGCAAAGTCCTATGATAAGAACAGATTTAGAATAACTTTGGACAGCAACCACACAATGGGGATTTAGGTCTAAAAAGAGAGAAGTTGTGTTCCGGTATCCCGACCGACCCTACGTTTTAGGGAGCGACCCTAATTTTTTTTGGGCCATTTTCTTAATTTTTTGGCCATTTTACTACTAAAATTGCTTTTTTTCACACAAAAAAATTGTAAAAAAAACACACGACCTACCGACCCTATTTACTTTTAGCCATGTTACCGGAACACAACTTTTCTTTTTTAGGCCTTAAGAAAAATGTGACTATACATTACTGCTGACTGCAGCGCTATCCAGCCCTTTATAGATTACCACCTCACTTGACCCAAAATCAAGTTATGAAATAAACCCAATGTAGATGTCCATTAGTCATTTCCTTATCAATAGACAGGCCCTTTATCATAGAAAATCAATTTGTTATCAAATCTAGATGAAACACTGAAAAAGATATCTTTTGTAGACCTTTGAATTCACTGTGAGAGCCTATGTGTTTTGATTGTATATAATGCACGGGTCGGGTCCTTGCTGGTTTTCAATTGTGATGGCTCGCAGTTATATCTTTGCACCCTATTATGATCATATTTACCAATTAAAGAAAAATAACAAACTCCAAATTTCTTATATAGCCTTACAGGCACTTGGTATATGGAAACATAATGAAAATAAAAAATCAGCCAAAATTAGCTGGTAATGTATCTTTAAGAGTTTCTAGGTCAACTTAGTGCTATAATGCACTATGCATTTTGTTGGACTCAGTGTAGGCGAGTTACTCACCTGTGCTGTAATGTTGCCCCCCCCCCCACCAACCCTATATATAGGGTTGAGGACCTGTCCTGGCTCCCACACAACTGTTACTATACGGGTAACGACATCATGTGGGCCTTTATTAAAGGCGAAACACTTACTACCCCTCCAGCAAGAGTCGGGGTGGAGCGAGGACTTGTGTACTGGGTCTTTATAGAGGAGGTGGGGGTTTAAACCCGGCCCATCTCTCCTATAAATGCCCAGAGTGCTGGTCCTCGCTCAGCTCTGACTGTCACTGGAGGGGCAGCAAGGCTGCAAGGGTTTAGCCTTTAAAGGGTTATGTTATTTAGAATGTCCTAACCTTATAAATAGCATCCTCGTCACGCATGGGCAGTGAGGCAGAGCAGGACAAGACACCCATGTCGTGACGATCTAGTAAAGGCCAGGTGGCAAACGGGAGGATAGGGACGGAGTGGTAATTACGTTTTAAGAGAACTCATCTAGAATCTAGATAGGGGTTGTAAACTTTTCTCCCAGGTGTGTGAAGATGCGAATGGCACGTGGCCGTGGGTCAGGATGCCCATAGCAATCCTTAGACGATGTGGTCGAAAGACTATGTGATCAAGACCATATCGCCAACACCGGCATGGACTAGGTGGGCAATCCCTGTGGACAGTCATTTAATCATTTTCCCTTGGCCTCATGGTGTGTTAGAACTGATAGACCCTTTTAAAACCTCCTTTTAATCAATTACGCTAGACAAACAGGGTAATAGATCATTCGCTCTACTGTCAGTTCGCCCTAGATGATTCGCCTTACTTCTCCTGGAGGATTCGCCCTACCTGCTGGACCATTCGCCCTACCCCTTAGCAGGAGTATGGGATTAGATGATGCCCTACTGTACCTACTGTCCCCCAGGGGTGTTGGCATTTACTCCCCAGCAGCTCCAGTCCTGTCGGTAGGAACCATGATTGTATGCTTTAAGATCACTTATATTGTCCCCTCCCCTCCAATTTGTTGGTCGCCTGCAATCAAATCTAGACCATAGAAATAAAGGGTACCTCAATGTCTACTAGGCCCTAGGGGGTCTAAATCACCCAACTTAACCCAAAGCAGCCCCTCGGGGGGTACTCAATTTTTTTTGACACGGGTGTGCGGCTGACCCTTACCCTTGGTCAGGGGGATTTTGGTCAGAAGTGACCCTTGGTGAAGGGGATTTTTGGTCAGAAGTGACCCTTGGTGAAGGGGATTTTGGTCAAAAGTGACCCTTGCTGAGGGGGATTTTGGACAAAAGTGCCTAGGTTTTAGCAATTTTCCCGAGGAGTCGGCCTTGGTGTAAGAATTTTGGTCAAAAGTGACCCTTGTTACAAAGAATTTGGGCAAAATGGGGGGGGGGATTTTGTTGAAATCTCTGAAAAGTGACCCTTGATGAGGGGGATTTTGGTGAAAATTGACCCTTGGTGAGGGGGATTTTGGTGAAAAGCAGACCCTTTGCTCAAAAAAGTGCCCATCTCAGCCGCACACCTGTGTATACGAAATATATGAAGTGTCCCCCCGGGAGCAGGCCACTCCCTCTCATTCTTGGCGATGGGTGGAAATCCCCCTCCCCTTTCTCCCCGGCCCCGGCCCCTGCTGATGGAATTAATAATAGTACCGGTAAGACAACTCCCTAAATTTCCTCTGACAAGATATGAAATTCCCTGGGGGTGGCAAAAGAGGGGCATACTTTTTATCCTCACCCTTCTTCCCTCGAGTCAAGAGGGGCCAAAAACTCTCCCCTCCCCCCCCCCCCCCCCCCCACACACACACCAGCAAAGGGTAGATCTTGGGTTCTTCAACTTCTTGCTACCCCCCCCCCCCCCCGGCCCGGGTTAGGCCCTAGCTATATTTGGGAAAGGTGGAGGGGGGGCGTGTAATTTAGTAATAGCTAAACTAAAAGCCTAAAGCATTGGCCCCGAATTGGGGGAGTTTAAATTTAAGAAACATGTAGGGCCTACATAAAAATGGGGGGGGGGCACTCCCCCTGGATCCGCCCCTCGCCTGGGGCTGGGGGGGGCTGGGGCCTAGCCTTAGAATCTATACCTAGATCTACATCATACATGTCATGGCCCATGACCTTGCAAGGACGAGGACAAAAACACGGGTGTATGCCGCCGTTCCGCTCCACCTACCCCCACCTCCTTCAGGCTTTCTAAGACTCAGGTCGCCAACTCCGGTCACGACTCCAGAGTCCGGGGACTAGGTAGGGGACTGAGCCCGCCTCCCTGCCCGCACGCCCCGGCCGCCACCCCACCCCGCCCGGCCAACCGCAGGTGGGCCCCCGAGAGCTCCAGTTTACTCTAGTCCCTCCCTAAAATGAGTCACCCAAAACCTATTCTAGCAACCCGTAAATGTCATAAACTCTGCTATGGGCGTTTATTAATACGGTTATCATGTGGTAATAGGAATAGTATGTCTGTTTCATCACTTACCTTAGTGTTTTGGAGACTTTAAATTTAGTAGATCCACCTGTTGCGATCGACTGGGCGCGACGGCGTGTGAAGTTGTTTTTAGTTTGAGGGGACCGTCAGGGCAGTTGGGAACCAAACCTTTACAGGCATGTTTGCAATTACATACTTAATACAGCGGGACAAGCTATCTCTGTATCTAAAGCCCAAGCCAGTAAATGTATAAACGTTTCTATGTAAAGATAAATATTCTAGTAGACAACTAGTTACGATAAAATATTGTAATCGCCAAAAGACATGAGATTTCAGTTCCCAACTTTCACACGGACAGCGGAAGTAAATCAGGAGAAGTACATGTGGGCAAATTTGGCAGTGATAGATTTCTAAAAGTACTATTTTTGTTGAAATTAGAGTGTCTATATACTAACTCAAGATGCCTATCGACCACCGACGACTGCCTGTACCAAGTGAGAGTAAATCACCGTATGCCATCCACAAGGAATCTCAAAAAGTGACAGCACTGGTAAGGATTCACACGCGTGAACGATAATAGGGGATATTGTCCATTGATCTACTGTGGTACAGTGCTCACACTCTGACACAGTGCCGGTATGACTGTATGGGCCCCGGTATGGGCCCTGTTGGCCTACTACACAGACTACTACCTGTACAGTGTA